>CAEGAE010066354.1:0-106107 GCA_903067095.1 Girardinus metallicus | reverse complement strand
GAAGAGAAGAGAAGAGAAGAGAAGAGAAGAGAAGAGAAGAGAAGAGAAGAGAAGAGAAGAGAAGAGAAGAGAAGAGAGAAGAGGGGGGGAAGAAGGAGGAATGCAAATAGAGAAGAAGAAAGAAAACTGAGCATTAGGTGGAGGGAAAAGAAAGAATAAAAAAGCCAAAGAGAACTAACAGTGGTGGATTTTAGAATAACCCTGAAGCCACGGTTTTCTTCTCTCTCAGCTGAAATGTGACACTTTCATGATTACAGTGGACACTCTTTGGGGGGTGAGCTGGCTTAATCTTAAAAGGATGAGCAGGTAAGGGGATGAGAGGAGGGAGGGAGTCGTGGTAATGGAAGTCTGGGTTAATGCTTCCCTCCTCCAGCTGGCCAGCCGACAAATTGCCTTGTAAAAGCAGAAGTGATAGATAAATAAAGAATAAAATAATAATAATAATAAAAAAACCCACTATCCCTCCAGCAAAATTGGTTGTCATTGGATTATCCCCCATAAAGCAGGATTAGGCATGTGTGGAGAGACTTTGGGGTTTGTGCGTGGCCACCTTGTTGCGTCACATCGACGGTGACGAGCGTGGAGAGACGGCTGGCGGTATCGGAAAGGGTGTGGGGGGGGAGGATTGGATGAGCGATCATTGCTTCATCAGCTCCATTAAACACACCAGTGGCCTGTAAATCAGGCTGTCACACCGTCACCCACACACACTCACGCACACATCCAGAAGACCTAATAAAAGATCCAACTCACACATTGTGTAGATTCATTACACATACATCTTCAGCAAATCTTCATTTCTGCTAATTTTGATGATGATGGCTTACGTGTGATGCAAACCCAGAAATTATAATCTCACAGATAATTAAACTATTGCATAGAGCCAATTAAAAATTGGATTTTTGATACAGAAATATTATATTAGTCAATCCAGCACCTCAAAGACCAGAGATATGGAAGACTGTAGATATTAGCACCTGCAGAAGTACTAAGAAGATTTTAATTGTGTGTATTAATTCAAATTCAAATTCAAAACTACTTTACTAATCCCAAAGGGAAATTAAATGTTGTTGTAGATCATTAATTCAGATTCTTCAAAGAGTCATTGAAGATGGCGATGGCTGTTGGCAGGAAAGGTGTCTTGTAGAGGCCTGAATTAGGGAGGTTTAGGTAAATTTGGTTAAAATAGGGAGTCGTAAATGTTTTTAGAAGGGATCTGAATATTTGCATATTTTACTCCCGGGTGGCTATGGCCGTTAACCCTTGTAGATACCAGGAGAAAGACATCAAATGTTTTGCTCATGTTTGGATATACTTTTTGTGTCTTAACGGTGAAGAAAGGCAATGGACTGAACACACAGCCTTGATGGACTCCAGAACTCAGGAGCAGTCAGAGATCTTCCACCTGATATGGATTAACCGTGGTCTCTCAGTTAGAACCAGAGACAAGTGGCAACAATCAGGCCAAGTAGAAATTTCTCTATTAGTGTCTGTATCGGTATTTCAGTTTGTCAGTCAGTTTGTGCTTGATAATGGACATTACATCTCCTGCAGAGTGGAAGGGACAATTAGGCAAGCTGGACATAGTGATGCAAAGAGGAGGTTTTTCCCCAAGAAAACTGAGGTAACCCAGATTGATTTAAGTAAACCGGTTCAGGGGCTGCAATAGAAAAACTTTACATGCTCTGCTTGTGCATGTGTGGCTTTTCCAGGGTTCACCATTGGACTGGCGACCAATTCAACTCTGTCTTTTCAGCCTCAGGAGCATCCTGGGTTCGGTTTAAAGGATCATTGTGCTCTTTGCTGCCTTTTTTGATCCTGCAAATTGAACCGTGAAGAACAGGAAGTCCACCCCCGCTTCTTCAGAGAGATCAGAGTTTAAATTCTTGTGGAGACTCCGGTGGAAGACTCAGTGCCCCGCTTGATTACTTCATCAGTGCAGCGGTAAGACCAGCTGCCCTCCAGGTGATCCTGCTGCAGAGCCAAATCCTGAATAGACACTTTTTTTCCTTTTCTTATTCTTTCTCTCTCTTTTCTTTTTTGTAATCTGATATCCTCTTGAGCTTAAGAGAGAGGCAGATCTTGAGAAATCATAGATCTGTCATGGTTGAGGAAATGATGCAACTGGGAGAAAAAGTCAGAGAGGACATCGGAAGATAAGGAAGGGATCAAGAAAAAGACGAGTGTGGAGGGTTGTTGAGTGGGCAGAAGAGGAGCAGCTTGTCCAAGCCAAAAAAAACAATCAATAAGAGCTTGAGAGTCAACAGCATGTGGGTGGCTAATGGCATAATTCAAGCTCATTAGCACAACGTTTGACTTGACTGCTTGACCCTTATAGCCGATCATCCCACTCTCACAGTTCCTAAAACTTTTGACAGATAATGAACCAGCTGAGCTCACCCACCTGTTATCCCAGAGTTTTTACTCCTCAGCAAACCCAACCTGACAAGCCCCTCGGTCGTTTACATTACGGCGAATGAAATGCAACCGGAAGCTCGCATGTTTCTTGTTTTGCTCCGGGGAGGAGTTTAAAATTGCTCTTCTGTCGTTCCTTGTCCAATACTCTGCAGCAGAAACAACCTCACAAGGAGAAAAAATTTTCCCCCCTGTCAGATTTCCGTGCTCTCTTACAGTCATTCAAAATTGAATTAAAATAACTGATAACACCCAATCAATGGGAATAATTTCTGCAAATGATGCAGCGCAGTTTGCAGACTGCGGCCACGTATTGATTCAGCGGTAGCCTGCAGTAAAGCCATTCATCTTCCATTAAAAACAATCTGTTCTAATTGCCCCTAAACTGTTTTTTTTTACTACCATGGAAGGGAGGAATTATCCAGAGCCAGCGTGTGCAACAAATTACACGTCGTTAAAATAAGAATATATTATTGTATGCAGTCATCATGACTTCCTGGAGGTTTTAAATAAAGTGCGGTAATGTATGCACTCATTTTGAATTCCCTGAGGTTTCTGTTGATTGCAGCAATCATGAAAAAAATAAATAAATAACGGCTCTTACAGTTGGGCCAGAAAGTGTCTTGGTTGAAAAAAAAAAATACTCCAGCGGCTACTATTTTTTAACTTTCATCTCTACATTTAAGTTCATTTTGTATCTGCACAATGCTTGTTTTGTTTTGCAACGGTCAATACAAAGTCAGATTTAAGGAAGAATAGTTCAGATTTTTTTTGCACACTGTTTAGTCTTTATTCCTGATGATAGGGGGACTCTCTGGGCAACAGCTGTTCAATCAAACCAGCCTGAAGGTCGTTTTGTGGATGAGAGTTAGAGCAGGCGTTTTTCAGCTTCGGTCACCCAGACGCCAAACTGCACACAAAGAAGAAACGGAAAACTCTAACAAAAACAAAAAATGAAAAATGGAAAACGAAAAATGAAAACCCCAAAATGAATTTCTGCTGAAAGTTTTAAGATTAAAAACAAAAGGACAAAACCAACAAGTAGACATGATTTCTAATCAAGTTTTCTTGTTGGTTTTGTGTTTTAGCAGGCAAAAAATAAAAATAAATCACACCCACCCATATGCGTTTTGGTAAATGTGTGTTTTTGGCTAAATACACAATAAAAATGATCAAAATAATATTGTTTTATTTAAACCTAGAGAAAAAATTACAACCTAATATCTCTGACTCTTTCTATCAGGATGGCATACTAAGACCTAAAGGCTTAAAATGCCAAGCAATTATGAATCATCAAGTTTTATTGAGTTCTCAACTACCACAAGAAGATGACTCACCATGAGAGAACTACTTGACTTGTATTGATTGAGCTGCTCCTCAAGAAATGCTTTTTTCTGAGAGCTTCAGGCTCATAAACAGTGAAAATATCAGGTTCATGTGTGGAATAAAAGCTAATTTTAGCTCAGTCTAATCTCATGATGAAGAACTTCTGCAAAAGCCCGACTCAGAAAGTTTAAAATTAGACAGCTTCTTCCAGAACCTGTGACTTTTAGCAGTAGCTGTAGCTGTAGCTGTAGCTGTCCATTCCATACATTCATGTCCAACATGCATCTACTGGCCAAAATCTTCAACAAGACCTTTAAAGCAAAACCTATGAACTGAATATGGCAAGACCTGTTTAGCTATTACAGGAGAACACAATAATAAAGGATACCCAAAACTTAAACACCATAGGATCACAACAGTGGAGCACTTAAGTTTCCGAACTGAAGTCCAATAATCTTCAAGCAAACATTCACAATACTCTTTAAATTATTTTGTCCTTTGCTGACCGCCAATGACACCAAAAGCTTAAGAGATTTCCAGTGATAGATTTATCAATTTTTAATTAAATTCCATTACAAACGTTAAAAGAATTAAGCCTCTGCACAAAAATAAATCCTTTGTTGACCAGTTTTGACCTTTGCTTGAGTCTACAACCTCAACCTTCTCAGTGCTAACCCTGTTAGCTGCTCTAGCTATGTCTAAAATCAACGGTAAGATCCTTTGTTTTTGACTTGTTGAGATCCAGTGAGTTATTGTAACAACCTTTAACATTTCTCATCTGGAATTTCCGGAAAATCTGGAAATTGTCCAGATTTTTATTTGGTTTTTCCATACCTTTCCAGATCTAGAGAACACTTAAGTGAAATTCTAGTCTTTTCCCAAGAGTTGGGAACCTTCCATTAATCAAATGATCAGACACATATACTTCCTTAATCTAAATGAACATAATTAGGAGCTAATCCATCATTCTGAAACCCATCAGCAGGAACCACCAGTTGTGTCCTCCATGTTCTGCAGTAAACACCGACTTACACAGTCGGCCCTTTCCCGCATTCTGCTCAGTTTTCCATAGTTAGACATCGTACCGTGAGCACAGCCTAATGATCGAAGATCATTTGCTCTTCTGGGTTTCAGAAAAAACTCAATCCAGAGCTGAAATTTCACCCATTTCCCCAATAAACACTCCTCTAAAACACATCCATTCGGTTTGCTTTGAAGACAAATTTGCACCACTGAAGTCTTCGATCAATCTGCACACCATACCTGAGAGATAATTGCACAGAAAGCTTCGCTGTGTCAATACGGACAGCTTATGTCTGCATCAGGAGTAGTGTTTTACTGCAGTAACGAGTCAGTCAGGTGATGCTTAAAGATTCAAATGGCCTGTGCGGATGAGGAAGAAGTCCCTCCGGTTGCACAGTCACAGTCGCCACTGCCGCTCCTGAATATCGACTAAGCCTTGTAACCCCATCGGTCTTTCATGCGAGTTGCGCCAAAGGCTGGGTTTTTGCTTTCATAAGTAAGTCACAGACGACTGCATGGCCACCAGCGAAGCTCCCGGCCAGTGCAGGAGTTTTAAATATTTTTTTTTGACGGGGTTAACAGATGATCAGTAAAGAGTGGCTCCCTGTGGCCGTCTCCTTCCTTACCCCCCATCTCGGCATCAATCAATACCTGTTAACAAAAGCCCTGCCGGCTTTCTCTCCACTCTCTCTGCACTCTTATTCATATTTCAGGATGTTATTAGAGAGCACAGCGAAATGTCAGGATCTTTACAAGGTAAATATCTCTGTGAATGTCACGGGGAGAGTCGAGGGGGGTTGGAGGTGGGTGGGGTGAAAGTACTTTCCTCCAGTGTTGAAGTCGGGGAGCTGCCAGCGTTTGTGGCAGGAGTGATGTCTCTGCCAGCGGCTATTTCACCAAGTCGTTTGTTTCTGCCGTGTTCTCAGTGATCACATTGGCGTGGGAGTTTGCATTTTAATGTCTGGCTGCAGAAGGAACTGAGGGAAGATTTAGAGGAAAAAAAAAAATACCGGGAATATACAAGCAGCAGTGCTTCTCACTAAAGGGGAAAAGAAGGTTTAGCTAATTGGACTGCAATGGACCAGATACTACTTACAGTTGAAAGTCCATTTAATGAGCAGGTTCTGGAGTTATCACAGTTTTCTCTAGGCGTAAACAGCTGCCCCTACCCCAAAAGTTGCTGCAAACTGACACCCAGCTAGCTAAAAGAAGGCAAAAATACTTTTCCTTGTTTTTAACAATGTCAACTTTGGCTGTTTAGACATTTTTTGGGTCTCAAAAGAAACACACAAAATCATTCTAAACAACTAAAAACCTCCACTCTTCACTTTTATTTTGGTAAAAACTACAGTCTTTGAATGGAAAGTCTGTTCCAGGCTAGTTTAAACAATTAGTTTAAACTAGCCCCAGACCATCACCGTAATCATGTCTGACTGCACATATGACAGTCATTTTTTTTAAATATGACACGTTTAACAGGGTGTACATCTACAAAAAGTTCCCATTTAGTCTAATATATCTTCCCATAACTTTTGGGGATCATCTGAATGGGATTTTGCAGGTAAATTCTGTTCGGTTAGCAGTGGTGTTTGCCTTGCAGATTGCCCATTGACTTGTCGTCCTGTCAAATCATTCAAACCAACCTTAAATGAGACAAGAGAAACCTTCAGGTGTTTCTTGTGACCTCCTGCATGAATCATCAATGCATCGTTGGAGTAATTTTGACAGGCAGACCCATCCTGAGAAAGTGGATAGCTTTGTTCCTTATTAAATCAGCATCTTTAATCACCAAAATTGTACAGATTTTATACAGGAAGCTATACAACTGGAATTAGCAAATACCATCATAGCATAAACTACGGTATTTTCACTCAAAGTTATTACGCAGCGAGAATCTCCACTTTCTGAGGCCACAGCAAAGTTGAGGAATGCAGACCCAGATTAAAAAATACAAGGCTGTGTCTTCACAATCCGCACAGCACCTTGCAGGAGTCTCTCCTTTCCCTACGGCGGGTAAATCAGTCGTGTCGGGGAAGCTGTATGTCTGATCAAAGCGGTGAACAGAATGCATTCAAAGCAGGTACCCAGGCTGACTTTACAGCTCATTTCAAGTAGTATGAGGGGTACAATGAGCTCCAGTGTGGGGCCTCCTGATCAGGAGAATTGCTTTCTTTCTCTTCCATTCTCCACGCTCATCATCTGCAGTGACGACAGCCCAGACTCCAAGGGATCGCTTGCTATTTCTGAGTTGCTTGTTTGTTAGTTTTTTCTCTCTTCTAGACAGACATCTGCATGATGCCTCCGAACGACCGGCCAAGTGAAAAGAAAGAAAAGACGACGAGGAACAAAGTCTTTGCATTCCCCGGTCAGCTTCCAGGATTGTTGGACGCCTCCGCCTCAGTTAGGTAACAGCGAACAAGAGCAATCAAAGATTCATTTGACAGGAAGCAAGAAGGCACAAGAGTGCCGCTTTTCCAGAACATGCCTCTTCATGGCTGGTGACAGCGAGAGTGACAGCAGCTGCTGTATGACCTCATTCGACTGATGCCTCCTTGAGAAGACGTCTCCTTTCTGTTTCTGACAGTCTCTTGTCTCCACTTCAGCTTCTCCCTTCCTGACCATCTGGGATAATTAGGAGTTCCGTCTGACAAAGCAAGCCCCAACTCTCTATTTACCTCCCGGACGAGCTCTGTCGGGCCCGAGCACTTACACTTTGTCAGATAAAGATTCATCTTTTTTTTTTATGGATAATTGCCCGCCTCGCATTGCGGCGGCTCACGTTTCAATTCGAGCAGCTCGGGCCGTGGAAAGATGCAATTTGTCTCTGATAATTATGAGAATTGTGAGGAACTTGTCAGACTGAAATCTCCCAATTATGATGTCCACTTAACATCTTACCTCAGACTCCAAAATTGATCCTTTAGGCATTGCCAAAGCCTTTATTTGCAAGGCTGATGTGGCGCGTAAGCATGAGCTGAACTTTAAGAGGCAGAACAACCCTCGGCTTACCTTCCATCCTGCGTGTGGTGACTGTTGCTTGCAGGGAGGCTGCCGCAGCCTCTAACAGGTGCTGCTGAGTGAACTTCTGATGCCACAGTGCCATCTATTGATGACATTTTAAAAAATGGTGCAAAGACACACGTGCCTGGTCATTTTAGCCCAACATTGCCTTTCCCATCCTGCTTATGCGCAATATAGTTTGATTTTAGGTTTGTTCCTGAACTAGAATAAAAGGATTCAGATATAAAATGATAAATATGAGAATTTCCATCTTCTATTCTGCAGTAAAACAGCCTGTTTGCTTGGAGAACCTGTCGATTTGTCTTTGGCAAAATAGTTTAAGCGTTGCCCAGGTCCAGGTACAAAGGGAGAAAATAAAGCAGAGCAAATCTCTCATCCCTTGCAACTGTGTGCAACTAATCTTGTTGCTCGGGCAGAGAAGAGGTCTAGACATGTCGCAGAGGCAACAATCATCCATCATGTCTGATTATGCCGTTTAGATGTAATTGCAAACCCTAGAGGATCACCCCGTGCACTATAAAAATGCACATGCAAGCGTACTACAAGCACCTGCGACGTTGGAGAGAGAGAGAGGAAGTGAGAGACGGAGAGGAAGAGTGGAATATCAGTTTTGGCTGGGCAGACAGAGAGACGGAGAGCAGGCAGCACCTCCATGCACATTTCAGGGACAATCAAATTAAAGCTGGCGTTCGATACATCACTGACAAATTGTTTATTAAACAAAAGGCTTGAATTGCAGCCGAGCTGAGAGATTCAGGAGAGTTCTGCGCCCTTGTAAGGAAGGCAGCCCGTACTCCTGGAAACGCGCCTTTTATGTCCATTTTCTTTAAGCAGAAGCAATTGTCTGAGACCTTTGGAGACGTAAACACCGGAATGCAACCACGTGAATTAGATCACGAGTGTTTTGAGTTCCTGAGGGCCCACCCACAGCCCCAAGAGTCTGTGGTCAAAAGCATCCAGCATAATGTTAAGATAATGTACTCATACCATTTGTTTCCTATCATTTGGTGTATTTAAGAGTCAGGAAAGCATAATACTTACATATTTTCCAGTAAATGGAGGTCTGAACCCAGTGATTTAGAAGGAGACAGATGCACTTATTGTCACAGCTCGAGTAATGCATTGGTAAAGATGTGTGGAATCAGTGTTCGGAACGCTAAGCGAACCGGAGAGCTCCAAAAAGCAAGAAGCGGACTATAACGCAGGGCATTATGGATAAATAAAACCTCAGCAAACGTTCGAGTCGAGTGCTAGCAGGAGAAATGACTCACTTTGTTTCTCCAAAAACAAAAAGGAAGTCCTACAATCGCTACAATCTGATTCCACTTCATTTCTGTTTACATTTTGTGAAGAAGTAAGTTGCGCTCATCTCTTCTTCAGAGGTTGTTGGTGGACAGGCGATCATATGATTTGCAAACATTCAATTTACTTTTTATGAAGTCGTTTCTGTTTTTTTTACACAACGTTTTCTGAACTGAATGATCAAACTCGTCCTGAAGTTCTTACGCTGTTTTCTAAATTGGGAGAAAATGCTCGGTTTCAACTACTTTTTCAGGTTTTAAACTTTAGAAGGGTATTGCACATTTCATGTTCATCTAATTTCAAAGTTAAAGTACATGACAATACGACATAAATGGAGGAAGTTTGAAAGAGCCGTGTTAAATATTCCAGATGCTACGCTAACAAAACGGTGACTGATTCACTGGTTGGAATAAAACAAGTGACAGTCCGACGGCGGTGCAGGCGGGGTTTGAGGAGCTCCACTGGATGTTTTGACGTGTTTTGACACCTGGCATTCCCCACGTCGCGGCGTCTGCTCCTCTGCTCGTTCAATAGAGTCACACAGATGTTGAGCGTTATCAGCTTTATTTTAAGGAAACAACCAAAATAATAAATCGCCCAACCGGCTCTTGAACCTGTCTGTTACCGGCTGTGGTAAATCACAGCGCCGGTGGTCCATGAAATGTTTACTGTACGCTGACAAGCGCAGTCAGGCAAGTGAGGGGGAATGCTAAACAAAAGTGAGGAAACACCGTCCTCCATCAGAGGATGAATGTGTCAAGCTTAGCAAATATAATTGTCCACTGTGGGAAATTGTGCTTTTTTTTTTTTTTTTTTTTAACTTTGTTGGAGTGAAACTTCACCTGAAACCTATCTTTGGCAGGAAGCGGCGAAATATCATCAGATTAGGTCTACTGAAGAGGCGAGAAGAAATGAAAAGTGTCTCCCCGCTTCTGGGGGGAACTTTGGACTCCATGATGTTAGGGTGCGGTCGGGGCTAAAAGGTCAACTCCTCGTTTCTCCCGCCGATGCATTGTTCTTCTGCCAGAGGTGATGGCATCTGTCAATCAGGACCTTTGCAGCGGGACAAAGGCCATTCAGAGGCCACCGTGAGAAATGCCAGGGACGCTGAGATAAAAAAAAATCAAAATCAAAAATGATGTTCAGCCTTAGGTGGAGTGTCAGCAGCTTCATGCAGACATTTTACAGCTTATGTGTGGTCGGTAAGTGACGTGGCATGATGCATGTCTTTAATAACAGTCCATTAGTTCCCAATGTGTGTGTGCGTGTGTGTAGGCGTGTGCGTTTGTGTCTTTAAAGCACAAGGTTGTGCAGAGGCATGTTGACGACTGATGGGATGTGCTGGTTTCGCTTGTTGGTCCCACTGGGACCAGACTGGACTGCTGTCTGTTAACCCTCACCCCTAAACATATTTTTCTTCCCCCGCCCCCAATTCCCACACACATGGCGATGGCAGTGTTTTGTTAGTTATAAATTGCACATTTGTGAAGCGCTAAGGTAATAGTTGGCCCTGTTAGTTCAGGTGGACGATTTGAAGCTGATTTATACTCTTGGTGTAAAAAAAAAAACTCCCAAGCTTGACTTTTTGCAAAAAAAACTCTGCTTTTTAAAACTTCTCCACAACAACAAACACTTCTACTTCTTGGCTCTCTTGCTGCGTCTCGTTTCTACAAAACTTGACTCCCTAGGCTGCTTTTTGAAGTAGTAGCACCGGAACCGACGCCAGCTTCTAAAAACACATGTTGGAAAGCAAAGCAGTCACTCCTCGCCCCACACAGATCCATTCAACACCGCACACGCGCTGACAGAATGCACCGAAATCCACTGATCTCGCCCACCACAACAGCAGGCCATAACTAATCCATCTCCCACTACATGTTTTTAATGAGCCTCCATAACCATAATCCGTATGGTGCAGCGCGGCTCTGGCCCAATTGAGCTAGGTTTTTTTTTTTTGACTTTGTGCTGTCAGCAAAATGTGGCAAGGGACATGTGTGTGCGTTTGTTTGTAATACCTTGTGGGGACAATTTTCTTGACACATACTATGTTGTGTCCCATTCATTTCTAGAAATGAATGGAAGTCAATGGAAAGACCCCACAAAGATAGCCATGCAAACATGCGTGTTTTAACGCCTTTGTGCATGTGTGTATGTGTTGCTGTCACAGAACATCTGCGTTGTCAGTGTGCCATCGCGGCTGACGATTTCCCATCTGGTAAGTGAGGGAAGAGTGTGTGTTTATCGTTGAATGTGGAGGGTTCGGCCTGTTTACCTGCCCTTGTCTGAAAATGCAGCAGGATTATCGGGGGCAGAAAGTGATGGAGCTACGGTGTGCGAGCGTGTGTCTGCGTGTGAAAACAAAATGGCTGCCAGGCCCTTCTCAGAAACCCCCAAAGGGAAGCAAATTAAAGCCCCGCGGGGCCAAATTAGAGGCAGCTAACCAAGTTAGAGATCAGCAGCGAGAGGGGTCTGACTGGCAGGACTGGACTGATTTCAACACACACACACTCACCCCGGCACACACTGTCTTTGTTTTGCCAATGATCAGGATAAGATAAAAGCCAGTTCCTGACAATAGCAGCCTCTCTTTTGTGGAGTCGGCAGGGAGATCCTGGAATGGCACTAACATATTCCTGTAGGTTGGCTTGTGTTAGTGCAATGCATTTAAACTGATTTAAACTTCAGAGTAGAGGCTAATTTCTAGAAAATCACGTTAGGTTTTTATTTGTCCATGCATTTAGTTCTTACTGTAAAAAGTTCCTCAACAAGAACCAAAAATAACACCTTTACGTAGATGTGACTAAACTAAACAGTAGATTAGTAAAAAAAAAAAAAAGGTGTTTTAAATGAAATTAACCACAGTGTAGCTTATTTAGGAGGGTCAGAGAAAAAAAGGAGGATGATACAAATACAAATGCCAAAATGTAACTAATTAATCGGTGATTAATTTGAGTGTACAGTTGTTGGCGCTCGATTTTATTTAGGGGTATCAGAATAAGCTAAAATGATGGTGCTTTTAATCACTTTGAAAGTAAACAAAACAACTCCTTATGTAATCTTCATTACACTGACTTTGTATTTCTTTTAAATACGTCTAATTCTGTACATATGTGTCTTTTATGGTGATTAATGGAATAAATGTAGATGTTAGTCTGTTTGTATTTTTTTATTTGTTTTGGCACTCTTATCTTGACTTTAGACTAAATGTTTACTAAAATGTTGACATATTGGTTATCATAACACTACATATTTTCCTATGTATTTGTCATCTTTTGACTGCCTCCTGTCTTTATTGTAAATCACACATTGTTGCCCTTAACGTGGATTAAAAAGTGCTTCGTTGATAAAGACTGATTGTTTGGGGCATCAGCGTAAAAAAGAGGCTCAAAACAAACACATGCCACACTTTTCAGATATTTCTAAAAACCCCCCAAAACACTTAACATCTTCCTTTCACTTCCAAATTATGCTTAACTTTGTTGTGGCTTCTTACTTGTAGTGACAATGAGTTAAATAGTTTCGCAAGGCATTGTTAGAAAAACACCGCTTTTGTTAATTCACCTGCAGTCCGACTGGGTCGGGTTTTAGATTGAGGTGGAGCTTCAACACAGACCACCATCGCCACCATCAGGATGAGGTTGGAGCCACAGGGTCATCCGAAAAGTTGATTTGTTATCATTCATGCGTTCAAAAAGAAAAAAAGAGACTTTGACTTTTGGCACTGAAAACATATAATTTTCACAATTCGACCGTCATGCCTCGTAACTAATACATTTGTTATGCTAAAAAGCTGAAAAACTTGTAAAACTGTGGAGCATTTTAAAGTTTTTTCTTTGTGGAGAAATCAAACAGCGTCCTAGTGATCCCACTTTGAAACATCATCCCCATCAAAAGATTGATAACAGACAGCAGCTTTCCTTTTTTCTTGTGAGTGATGGAGTTGCACACACACACACACGCACACGCCCGCATATATATAAACATAACTGGTGGTGGTGACATTTGTGAAGGTGGACCATCATAAATCTCCGTTTTATGAGCAGTTCCTACTGAACCCAGCAGACTGCTGACCACGTTGCCTTGACATTCAAGACCCTAATGTGCAAAAAAAAATAAAAAATGCAGCCCTGGAGGTTTAAACTCCCTGAGAGATGTGATTGATTTGCTTCATGAGGGCACTGAAAGGCACTTGCTGTTGGAGGTTAGACTTGTTTCTGTTTCTGAGATGAATTTGCTCGTTACATTCATCGTAAGCAGAGTCCTTATCACATCCTGCTCTATGAGAGAGAAGTCAATAAGTCACTGCAGACGATAAAAAAAAGAATAAAACGGAGATATTTCTTTATTCTAAATACAATTTAATAAGTGTTTTGATATTTTTGCACAGTGGATCATTCCTGGGTCTGCTCCTTTTGGTTTGATATCTCCATTATGCTGATCTTCAGGCATCAAACATTAACTTCAATTTTTTTTGTTTGTGATGCTTCTATGTATTTTGTGGCATCAGATAATTTAGCAGCTCCAACACCGACTGTTCTAAAATTAGCTTTAAAGCTAAAAACGAAACCTTATGTTCTACAACTCAAACTAAGAGGTTTGGAAACTTCACTGACAGTCTTGACTGATATTTCTCTCTCCTTTGAGCTGTGGCCAAAACTGAAGCTAAAGTTTTGTGAGATGTATCTGCAACTTTTAGGTCTTTCACTGGAGAGATAAAATGTCTTGTGGATGCCTCTTTAACCCCTTTGAGGCAAAGTGGATCTTTGAGATTCCCCTTAAGCTTTAAAACTCTGCGTTGGATGCATTTTGCTTTGTTTGAACATTTATCAAACCTTTTTATCTTTTGGTGTAAGGACAAAGGCAGCGTTGCTCTTTGAAATCACACAAAACCTTTACGTTTTTGGGTGAGATGCTGTGATGGATTTCAGACCGGCTGCTTTTCTTAGGGTTTGTGCTACTCCTGTCAGGAGGAAATCTTTGCTCTGTAGCTCAAAACTCGTTGGTCACCAAAGAAGCCGCCAGCCAAACCCCAAGAGAACAAGTGCCAACAAAATCACAGCAGGCAACGCAACTGTCTCCTATCACCTTCCGGCTCAAAGCCTACCAGCTCAGAAAGCCGGCTGACAATCAGAACCTGCCTCGGTCTGGTAAGAAGCAGACATCACGAAGCCTGCAGGTGGCTGAGGCCACGCTTTCCACAGAAAAAAACCGACCCAGCTGCAGAGGTGTTGTTAGTCCAAAGCCCAAAGCTCAACCCTGTCCAGTCCTGACCCCGGCAGAAAAAGACCTAAGGTAGTTTAGGCGTGCTTTATCTATCTGACAACTCACCGGCATCTCGGTCTGCACAACATCAATCAATCTGAGTGATCTTCCAGGTTGTGAAGCCCGAGCGGCAGCGGAGACGGTGTCGGTGCACTGCGGTGAAGAAAAGGTCACCGTGGCGGTCAAAAATAACTTTCTAGGCAATAGCTGCTGGAATTGATCAGTTGTGTTTGTTTTGTAGTTTGGTTTCCTCCTGCTCTCTGTGAAAACAGAATGTCTGGGTCAGAGGCCTGAGTTGGTAAAGCTCAGGCCTCTAAGACTGACTTAAAGATCAGTGTTCTGTTTCCTGTGATTTCTTTTTTTCTTCACTGTTTTCCTGTTGGACTTTAGAGCAACACATTATATCTTCTGTCCCTGAACCTCAGCTTGTTAATTAGATTTCTTTTCTCTGTTTCCAGGTAACAGTCAGATGATCCAACCCAATGATCTGAGTTTAGGAGGCTGCATGGCAGTTGACACTGTGGAATCACTTCCTGCTGTTTGAGACAGAGCTACAGGGCTGTGGCAGCACCGTGACTGTGAGTATTCACCTCATACACAGTGTGCGTTTGAAGTCACTGGGTGTGTTTCGATCCTTTCAGATGACACATATTCCCCGGTGTACTTTCCAACGTCGGTTGGTAACACGTCCATTTTGAGGACCAACCTGGTGGATGTGACAATCCAGTGCCACTTTCAAAGGTAAAGCCTCACTTTTATAGGAACATTTAATTTTCAAGCCGTGTTTGTATTAAATTAATATAGCTCGAATATGAGAAATGTTTGTATTTTTCATTTTTTTTATTTACGTTTTTTAACAGCTTCGTCCTTATGGACAAAAACATGTAATATTAAAAATAATTTCTGTTGCGCCTCATGACAGACGGGTGCAGGTTTAAATAAATAAATAAATAAAATACTGATTTATGTCCAGAAACTTTAAAGGTTAAGACTTTACTGCTAACTCTTGAAAATGCTAAACAGGATGAGGTGAAATTGCATGTCTTGTAGGCGGGAGCTGACCCGTCAGGGTCACTCTCACAGCGAGGCGATCAATATCTTCCTGATTATGGTTTCTAATTAATTCCAAATGAACAGCAGATAATATCAGAGCTGAACTGTTCGTCTTAAAAGTTGGTCTTCCAGCGCTCTGATTACTTTAGAGAAGTTAAGCCAGGTTTCTAAACTGCATTTCACAGAAACAGACCCTCATTTATGCTCCTTATCCAGGTTCAATTTCTTTAATTCCTTCTTTTCTTTTTATTGATATTGCCATATCTCCATCAGCCCAGACCAATCATCTTCCCCTGGGCATCATTTTAGCTTCATCTAATCGGATTGATGGCCCTGACTTTGCTTTTCCACTTACTGTGCATGTTTGTTGTGTGGATTTGATCAGAGGACTGGCGGTCGCCCAGGGCGTCCAACGTCTACTTCGTGAGAGAGATGATGCACGTGGAGGCGGTGGTGATGCAGGGTTACTGCGTCCCTCTGAGGGTCTTTGTGGACAGCTGAGTGGTCACTGCGAGCCCCAATCCAAGTTCTAACCCCAGATACTCCTTCATCGGCAACCACGGATGAAGAGCTGTGGATTAACTGTGTTTTTTTTTTAAATCTGCAGATAAATTAAGGTTTAGGGAAGGTTTGTGTGTGAATGCGGTTTCTCTGGGTGTGCTGGGGTGTGTGTGTGTGTGTCATTTCAAGGTGTTTGACTGACTCTAAGCTGACAGGAGCCCAGTTTTACTTCATGCCGAGGAACCAAGAGGATAAACTTCATTTCCAGCTGAAAGCCTTCAAGTTCGTACACAATGACAGGAGAGAAGTAAGAAAAGTTAGTCTGTGATTTGTTTATGCACTTTGAAAAATACCTTATATATATATTTATTTATTTATTTATGCAGAAGCACATTTTGTCAGTGTGTCCTCTTTCCCCTTGGTTTTCCTTTTATCCTGTTTACATTTAACTGTAGCACTGTCTTACCAGAGTGCTTTAAGGCAGGACAGGTATGTCCCAACGTTAGAATATTATCGAAAATGTTTAATTTTCCACAAAAAAAAAAAAGAAGCAACATGCACAGCTTGGTTACTTAGTTGTGCATCTCAAACATTTTCTTTTCTCATTTTTTTTTGAGTGACGGGTACAAAGTCAAAGCTGGCGACTCACTGAGAATTGAGTTAACTATGTTGATGGAAAGTTGAGTGGAAGAAAAAGCTGCACAACTGTGATTTGCATCTGAACTTCAAGAGCAACTAAAACCAAACCCATGCAAAGCAGGAGAGAAGCTGTCAGATTTGTTGTTGCTAAGCAACTCCTGAAACCAAGACGACGTGTACGTTTCCATCGACCATAAAATTGCGCAAAATGGAATTAAGAAATAAATTTACTTGATTTTTTTTTCGAATGAAAACACTTCTTTGCATCATAAGAGTCATGTGATCAACAACCAGATGAACTTATTGCATTAACAAAATTATCCATGTGTGATTTTTTTTTTTACTTTAATAAAAACACTGCAATTGTGAAATTGTGTGTTTAACATTAGTGGAATATTGACAGTTTTGCACACATTCGTAATGGAAACACCACTAAAGCGACTTACCTGTGGTAAAGACGAGAATTTTTAATTTAATTAAATTTTTTTACATTTTATTTGTAACTTGAAAAATCACTTTCAATGGTGACTCCTACGTCCTATCTTCAAGTCACTCAAAAGCGACAACAGTCAGTGTTCCCATCGACTCTCAACACTGAAGCCGGAAAGTGAGCTCACCTCACTGCGACACAATATTTTTTTATTTTTTGAACAACTCCACCACCATGACATGACACGTTTTGACTGCGGACAGATGGGTGGCATCAGGTGGAGACAACAAGGTGTGTAGCTGATGCGAGACCAGCTGCGGTGGGCAGGTGCAGAGAAGAAGCCCCGCAGCAGATGCTGGTGCGGTTTACATGACACTCCGGGATGGCTAATGAGCGTACGGCACGCGTCCAGGAGACAAATGTTTGACACGTTCTCTGATGCCATTGTAAAAAAAAAAGCAGTCGCAGAACTGTTTTAACCATTTTTAAGTCAAACCCTTAAATCAAAAAAAAAACAAAAAACTTGTTTTTTGTTTCTGTTTTTTTTTTTCCACCATTGTTATCGTGTCTTTCCTCAGCTCTGCAGTGGGATGGGATGACACCGCTGGGTCCCATCCTGTTGGATGCTTCTTCCTGAATCAGTTCATCAGGAGCAAGACAAAACTGAATCTGGTAACCCCTGGTAACATCTTTCTGGCTAATTCTGACTGGTGTAGCTAACAGAGCCAATAATCCCTGCCTTTTCCTTCTCATGCTCCCTCCTCAGCCTCTTATTCATCCATGGGCCCGCTGTGTGGAGCAGGTGTTACTCTGGCTGTGGCGATGGTCTCCTTGAGCACTTTAGACTACAGCAGGCTTCATAAATCTGCTGGGTATTCTGTGTGTACCTGAGTTAAGCCAATAAAACATTTCTAACCCCACTTTCTTTCTTTCTCTCTTTTGAACAGAACTGAAATGTTTGCTTCTCCCAAGCTGATGCAAGACACACCTCTCCCAAGATTAAAACAAAAAAAAAAACAGGAGAGTTTTTGTCAGTTTCTGAAAATGGTTTTTGTAAATTTAATCTACAATTTTTTTTCTTGCAGTTTAAGAGGGGTCACAACTGCTGCCCAAACATACAAGAAAATGAAATTTTGGTTAAGATTTGAATGCATGCAAAATGAGAGTGCATGTATTTCCATTGCTGGTTGTAGATGTTAATATTTCATGCCAAGAGTACCAACATCCATGTTCCCAACCTTAATATTGAACACATGAATTATGTTTTGTGGATCTTTCTTTCGGGTAACCTGCATGAATATTTCCAGCGCCCCGATCAGTGGGAGACGTTTCAATCCACCCCATTACCACAAAGTAATCGTGTGGCGTTGCTGGAACACGCAGCTCCCAGTCACAATGGTCACCTGTTTAAAATTCGTCCATTTTCAAGACTCCCCTTCCTCCCTGTAGAGGGGTATTCATGAAATGGGCCTCATCATGCCACTGTAGCTCACAAAGCCTGGGAAGATGAATAGACATAATTAAAAAGCCCATAAACGCAAGAGCAGGGGCTTTTATTACAGTAATATGTGAAGGTCTTGTTTTAATGGGGTGTTTGTTCCCGTGCGTAAAGCTGACAGCGGCGCTGGCTTACTGCTGGATCGACGCCGAGCACCACCCCACCTCCTCCCACCGCCATTACACCAGAGGCTAATAAAAAACAATACCTAATGATTCACCAGCAGGAAGCATGACAGCGACCGGCACACAGAGGCAGCATGATGGACGAAACCCATAAGCTTCTCCTCACAAAAAGCAGAGGAGGGAGAAAAAAAAATGGGATACGGGGAAAAGATGTGGCTCTCAGATAAAGGCGAAACGGGGAAAAGAAGAAATTATGAACCAATCAGTGCTGTCCAAATGCAAGCCGGTACAATTTTCAAGGGTTGTCTCCTGTGAGGAACATTATGTTTGTGGATTTTCTTTTCTTTTCTTTTCTTTTTTTTTTTTTAAACCATCTTAGGAGCAGTATCCATTTTTGCAGACCAACTCTGAAATTTTCTAGTACTTCCAGCAGCTGTACGATTGAGCAGATGTCTAAATTTAAACTCTGGACCTGCAAATTTAATCTTAGAGGTGGGAGAAAAAAATCACAATGGCATGTAACTGCAAACATCTAGTACTGAGTAAGACCCAAAATCAAAACATCAAACATGTTTTTGAAAATGTGTACTAGCTAAAGGCAAAAAGAGATGCTTTAATGAACTTTAATCCCTATGGGAAGAGAAGGGCAAAAAAGGCATAGCCTTTGTCGTTGGCTGAAAACATTATTAGCTTTGGAAATCTTTATTTGGTCTAACAAAAACTAAAAACATATCATGAACATTCACTAAACATTTACATGGCACCTTTTATAAATTATTGAACAAAACTGAAAGTTTCTCCAAAATCTTTTTTTTTGTTTGAAACTGGAAGAACACGTTTGGAAGTTTAGCTGCTAAATATGCCAGAAACGCTACTTTCACCAGTTATTAGCATTGTAGCAAAAGCTTTTAGCTCTTCCTGCTTTTAGAATGTACGAGAAAAAAAAGAATAACGCTTTAAAAAAAAAACAGGAATGACACTGCGCCATATGTTATTAAATAAGAGAAAATACTTAATACACGTCTTATTCACTTAGCTTTGATAAGGCAATATCAAAAGTAATAATGGTTGGTAGTTTAACAATAATTTTTTATGGTCTATATCTGCTTTACTTTTGGATTACAGAAATTCTGTTGAATGTTTTTCCTTTACAATCTTTGCATTGGCAAAAAACCTTCTGTTCTCAAGAACTTAACTCAACTACTAATATAACGTTTTCACAATTGCAATTACTAGATCAAAGATGATCTAGTAAATGTTGATACTTGAAACCCTAAAAGGACAATATATTGTCAATGTCATAAGGTTGCCATAATAAAAGCTGGTGAAGCCATGCCAGCTCATCAGTGGGCTGGTAATCATGAGTCACGTCCATCATTCTGGTAGCTGCAGCGGACATTAGGGGATTTTCTGAGGTCACCAGAATGATTGTGCTTTTTTTTTTAAAAAAAAAATTTTTAATGAAAAATAAAACCTTGCCTTCAGCTTTAAGACAAGCCAGCCAAGTGTAAAAGCCGCTAATGTCTTGTTCTAGCCACAGAGGATCATCATCATTTCCATCGTACTTGAGATAGTCTGCTGCGCGCAGATGTCCAGCCGTTATGGACCCGAGATGACAAACGAAATGGCTGGGAGTCCTGAGTCAGCCGTTTTCACAGACAGGATGTGCGACCCTGAGGGCACGAGCACACACACACACGCACGCACACACACACAAATGTCCAGAGCACATGTGTACTTCTGTACGTTACACGCACGCAAACCGACCATCAAAAGTAATGGCGTGTGACTAGAGGCAAACTGGGCGAGTTCTCTCATGTCTTGCAGCCATAATGATATCATTGCTGTAGAGTGTAGATGAAGCATGCTGGGGAATATGGTTCCACACCATTGGTGCACCGCAGATGTTCTCTCGTACCACACACTGGTGTTGATGACAGAAGTGGGTAATAATGCCAGATCTGTTGGCTGAGGCTTTTGACAAGAGAGTACAACACATGGATTTCCTTGAGACAAGAAAGAGGCGGCATTTTCAGCGTTAGATCTGAATAATAATAATCTCAAAATGATCCTGAACAGTCATAAACATTCCTGCTTACCTTGATCTCATTAGCTGCTTTTGGTGCAGCTAACAGTTCTTCATTGTCTCAGAAGCTGCTGCTCTCGATGCTCTTGACTTTAACATTTTCAGTGTCTAGTAGTCATTTTGAATCAGTGAAAACAATCGTCGTTCATGGGGTTCCACAGGAATCAATTCTCGGTCCTTTTCCTGTTATTAGACAACTCACCTGTAAATGATTTAGGAAAGGCAGAGCCCTTTAATAGACTGTCCAACTTATCAGGATATGCTTGATATATTCTTCAGAGTTTGTTTGTTTTTTTCAGGGTTGATCTATTTTTATTCTCTAGACTTGGTGTTCTCACATGTGTTTTCATTTCTACATATTTATTCTTATTTGCTTATTTTTTTGTTTTTGATGATTGTACTTTTAAAATACACACAGTTTACATGTCCCATATGAAATGTAACTTGAATCATTGACGTAGCTGATTACTCACAGGGTTTCTACGAGGTTCACAAATCACTTCATCCGGCTCTGGTCTGTAAAATCCTCATAAACGCACGAACATGCACGTTTCCTCTGCCCAGGCCCATAATTAACCCTCTTAATTAAGAAAGAAAAAAGTTACTAGCTAAGGAAATGGATTTAATTAGCCTGATCTTAGCCCAGGAACAAATACACGCCATAAAACACGCACACACACCATCCACACTGAAAATAATTAAGCCTCTTTTATCCTTGCTAATGGCTTCAGTGACTCAGAGCCTTTCTCATTAAGACTATCAATAATATGCTGATTACATGCATCCACCAGTCTCCTTTATCAGGGCACAAAGGGACAAGTGTGTGTCTCTGGAGCTCCAGGGGTGGGGCTGTCTACCAGCATGACCTTATCTGCTAAAATGGGCATCCAGATAGTTTTGACTGGTAAAGCACAAGAAGCCTCACTTTGCCGTGACTTATTTATTTATTTATTTATTTTTTCTTGGAAAATAAAAAGAGTTTATCTTATCAAAGTGGCCACACATGTTTCACGGGGAGGATTTACCTGTAAACTTGTGCTGTTGAAGGGTTTACAGAGCGGAGATAACAGACCGTGGAGTGACGGCAGACATATTTGAAGTTACATAACATGGATTAGCACTGTCTGAGCTCTGAGGCCTGAGCACAAGTTAAATCTGTCCTTAAAGTGATGCAAAAATAAAATTAAATCATCTAAATTCTAGTCTTCTACAAAGTAAAATATTCTTGTCACCATTAATGTGACAAGTATAAAAGCAAGTTGCAACAAATAAGATTTTTTTTTTTAGCCTGGTGCTTCCCCCCTTTTCTAATGCCACCCTGGTCAACTGCCCATACGGTGCTAATAAACTACCACTGTCTGTCACCTTTTCAGTGTTCCTTGCGAATTGTGTTTTTTTTTTTTACTCCATTTAGTTCCGGTTTTCTGTTTATCTTACTAGATGGTATTATTCCCCACACAGTGGACCTTCAGCGTTATGTTTCTTCTTCTTCAATGAACTAAAATAACATTTACAGCAGTGATTTGTATCAGCTAACGCAGATTCGATGTGCTGTTAATAGGAGTTTTATACAAATATTTTTTTACATTCTGCTTTCCTTTTCATATTTATCTGGATGAAATATCAATATTGCAATTGTTGGCATAGTGGACAAGCTGCATTATATTTACATTTCATGCACTAATGGTGCACAAAAAAAAGCCAACTAGACAGAACCTTATAGTCATTGTGTCAGAGGTAAAAATCAATGAAATACCAAAGAAGAGAGCGATTTAGACAAATTAAGAACAAAAAGGGGAAATCATAAGAAAGCATAAATATACTTATGTCTCAAAATCTTCGCAAGTGTCAGCTGTATGCTGCCTGTACTTCACCGATGCTTTGATATTTTCAGTTTCTATAACATCAGCGTGTTTTTCCCTTTTCCACCATAAAGAGTTGCTGATTGTTGTGTGCTCAACAAAGAGATAATAAAGTAAGACAGACAGGCGTCTGTCACACAGGCAGGAAGACAACAGGTCTGCGCTTTGACCTTCAGTCTCTTCCTGTTGTCACAGACACTGGGGTCCCTCCCAGAGGAGGACAGAGGAAAGCAGTGGCCTGACCTGCACAGCCACACCTACACCCTCTTCCCATAAAGCATCCCCAAACATCCCTCCTGGGGGTTGCCATCCTCTCTCTGATCTCCTCTGCCTATTGTAAGATTTGTTTTTCATATATGTTCTAAGACACTATTGCAGCCCCCTATGGCTCTGGCAGGCAGACCTTTGTGTGGTTCCCAGACTTTCTTTTTTTAATTTTTGTTACGAGGCGCGATTCAGCAGGAGATATTTGAATTTTATGAAATTTGGAGCAACTTAAAGTAGAAGAAATGCATATGGGAGTCAGTGCATGGTAAACTGATGTTGATTCAGTACTGCAGAAGCTAACCTCTAACCATGGCTAAATACAAAAGAAAACAATAACAACTCTATCAATTTCTTTTATTATGTCTTATTTCCACAAAAAGAGTGAGAAAGAGATAGTACTAAAGTTTTCAATCGCATGGTATGATGCATAACGGGTTACATGTTAGCCATGTTTGGCTAATGTCTCTGCTGCTCAGCTTCCATTTATGTGGACTAATATTTAATATTAGTCACATCGCAAAAGTGCGAAGTGAAATGTTAAATATGTAATATTAGATATAATATTCATTTTAAAAAATGAATCACTGTACTCATAATTTCTTAATAATATTTTTACAATAGGCATGATAAGATTACTAGAACTTTAAGCCTCTATGACATCACATGGTATAACTATGATGCCTCAACTTCCGTTCATTCTCGAATGCTACCTGCAGCTGCAGTGAGTGAGAAAACAGTCTTCCTATTGACAAAGGCAAAGACATTTAAACCAGATCGAATACTTTATTTCCGATTGTGAAGGAGCAAAATGGAGCCCCTGTATAAGTTTGTCGGAGTGGAGAGTACCAGCCCTGTTGTGGAGGATTATCGCAAAACCCCTGAAGTAAAACCAAAAGACCAAAAGGTTTTCTTTAGCTTGAGCAACTGCGACCTTAAAAGTGACGTATATTACACTAATGGACCCAAGGACGAGCCAGAAGAAGCGACTCAGGGAAAAATGGCAGACCTTCGAGAACAAGACTGCTATATTGAAGGGCCCAAAAGACCCAAGGTAAAAGCAGTTCTGTATAACCCCTATGAGGATTGTGAACGTGTGAGAGAATATATGGACTTTACTCTGAGCTACAAGGCTGATAATGAAGACATGACAATTAAGAGTCCAGAGGAAATCTCAAAATTTGGAGATAATAGTGAAAAATACTACCACTCGTTAGAGCTAGACAGGCCTAAGAAGCAAGGAGTTCTTTTTAACCCATATGATCATGATGATCGTGGACGAGGAAAGCGATTCATGAATCTGCAGCCAAAGAACATCAAGCAAAACTTCTCAACTATTGCAGGGAGAAACGACTTCCCTAAATACCTCTACTGCAGACCGAAGCAACAGGAAGTTGGGTTTGAGCAGAAAGACAACTTTGCTTTTAGAGATCAGATGGACAGAAGACAAAATGTGGAAAAACAAGCTAATTCTCCTGGTGAAAATGAATCAGAGTTCAAGGTGAAGCAAGTCGGCAAGCAAAAATTTCCACCAGAGCATGAGAAATTCATCAAGCAGCTGCAACAAAAGGTCAAACAGCTGTGCACAGAAAGAGAAGAGAGAGCGAGAACTGTCATTTTTCTCCAGTATGAACTTGAGAAGATTAATAGCAAACTGAATGCCCAGGTTTCTGAGAACCTAAAGAAGCAGGAGAAGCTTGACCAACTTCAAGAAGAGCTTAAACGTGTCCAAAGGTGTCTTAAGGAGCAGAACACCACAAACAAAGCCCAAAACGATACTCTCAGAAAGGAACTCTCTGAGTTGAAGACAAAACTCAGAAGAACGGAAGAACGTCAAGTAAAAGCAGAGCAGACCTCCCAGAGCTTGGAGCAGAAACTCCTGAGAGAGAAGGAGTCGTCCAGTGCTCTTATGGAGCAGCATCTGAGAGCTGCCGGCGAACATCGCTTTGAGCTTCAAACCGCTCTTCAAAATCTACGAGACCAGGACGCAAAAAACAAGGAAAGCAAAAAGCTCCTGCATCTCGAAATCCGCGAGCTGAAGAGCAAACTCGTCAAAAGTGAAGAACTGAAGGCCAAGGCGGAGCTCTGTGCCCAGGGCTTGAAGGACGAGCTGCAGAGGCAGAAAGAGTCGTCCGCCAAGCTGCTGGTGCAGCGCTCACAGGAGGTCGTAACTGTGCAGCGGGACCTTCACATTACACTCCACCATCTAGACCAACAGGAGGCAAAACACAAGGAGCACAAAAGGGCTTTGCAGAGCGAAATTCAAGAGCTGAAAGTCAAACTGAGCAAAAGCGAGGACCTCAAGACGACAACGGAGCTCACCTTGCAGAAACTAAAGAGGGAGCACCAGAGAGTCAAAGAGTCATTTGCTGACAAAATTAAACATCATAACGCAAAGATGACCAACAGGAGGAACGCTCAGCAGAAATGTAAAAGAGAGGAGACATTAGCAACAGAAAAACAGGAGAGGGCTGAAGGAGTCCAAAGAGCAGAAGAGAAAGAGAGGAAAGTGGAAAACGTTGCTAGCAATCAGCTGCTGGTAACGAAGCAGAAAGCAAAATTCCCTGTGGTGAAAAAAAATATAAAAAGGAGAAGGAAAGGTGTTTTCTAAATGATTGAAATAGATTTTTCTTTTTAAAGGGAGGGTGAGGTGAACATGGTATGCAAAGTGGTTAGAATTTGTCACAATTAGTAACAGAAAAAAACAACACCGAAGTCACAATTTAAGAAAAGAACACAAAATTTACATTAATGGCCTGACTGTAAAATTCCATCATTCCTGGAAGCATGACAAATATAATAAGTCACAGCATGAGTGGGTTTTAATCCGGGTACTCCGGTTTCCATATACCAAAGAAAACAACCAAAACTGAAGCCATTTCAGCCAAAATTAAATAAATAAATGAGTAACTGGCATCGTTATTTCATTTATATTTATTCATTTATACATTTATTTATTCCCATATTTATTTCCCCCAGTTCTTTTTTCATTTCGTTATTTTCCTTATACATTTATCCTTTTCCAATTTTCCATTTTCATTTATCCTTTTGCAATTTCCCAATATTAGTTAACCTTATCCAAATTTCCATTTTCAATTTTCCATTTTTATAAATAATTTTCTTATTTTCCATTTTCATTTATCCTTTTCAAATTTTCCATTTTCATTTATACTTTTTTGGAAAATTGGACGAGGATATATAAAAATGGAAAATTGAAAAAGAATAAATGAATAAAGAAATGAAAAAAAGACATTTCAGAAATAAATCCAGGAATAAATAAATAATTGTATAAATGAGGAAATATAAATGGGAATAAAGATGCCAACTACTGCTTTATTTATTTATTTAATTTTGGCTCTCCATACTCCATATTTCTATACTAAGAAGGTACACAATACAAAGTGTACACAACACTTTGTATTGTGCCCAGCAGCTTCAGGTTTGTTGTGTGCATATTACTTAAGACCTCCAAACAGTAACTTGCATAGGGTACAACAGTAAATAGTGATTTGTAGACGATGACATATTTTTCTTCTCAAACCTGCAACACTCTTTGCTAGTTTTGATTTCACTTGACAAATCTGTGGTTGGTAGCAAAATTTGTCATCCGCTGTAGCATGCAGAAATGTCATGTTATGGATTTGTTTCAAATCAACACTGTCAATTCTTCTTTTTATGATGTTGTTTTCATGTTTATTGCAGTATCCAAAAATCATACATTTTGTCTTGTCTTTAAGTTTCTATCATCACCTGTTCTAAAAGTTGTTGGATGTTTCCTCCAGTACAGACAATAGTAGCATCGTCTGAAAATACGATGGTTTTTAACAGATTTGATGTAGGTAAAAGTCTACCTACATCAAGTCTGATGTAGGTAGACTTGCTGGATACAGTTTGTATCCAGCATGTGTAGGATCTGCAGCAGTGATGTTAGCTGCCCTTTTAACCCCACCTGATGAGCTGACACAAACAGAATAAATGCCCAAGTAGAAGATGACCAGCACATTTTCTTTGAGTGAAAAGCAAGGAAGACTTTTTTTCTGAAACATGTTAGACATTTTCAATTCTGAGATTTTTTTTCTTTTTTCTTTTTTTTTTTAATTCAGAAACATCTTTGGCACTGGTCATTTAGAACTAAATCTGTTTACAGAAACCTTGTCTCCTCCTTTCTCAAACTTCAGGTCATGTTGCCTGAAGACATTTCTCCTCGGAGATACGGTGATCCAAAAGCAACAGGTCACAAAATGAGCATAAAGTGTTTCTTGGAAGCGATCGCCTCCTCCAAACATGCCAACATCACCATCCGGAACCTCTCTGACCCAAACGCCCACCATCAGAAGAGTTAAAAAAAAAGCACAGAAACACAAAAGCATAAAAAAAAATCACCATTCCGGGAAGTTTTTGCATCGGGGAAGTTAACACAGATGTGAGGTATGGAGAAACAGATGTCTTTTTTCTGACTGAAATAACATCAAACTCATCCAGTAGTGAACCCAACACCTTCCTTTGAAGCACCAGAAGGACAACCACAACAAAAGGCTCCTTTTCCGCCAATTCCCAACTTTACATGTGGGTTTTCTTTTTTTAAAAAAAAGAAAAAAAATCAGACAATGGATCAAAATATTCATGCCTCCTTGATAGATGTGGGCTTGTTTGTTATGAGTTAATGATGGCGCCCTCAACAGTGTTTGATGGCAGCACGAAACAGGAACACGCGACACGCAAAAGAAACGAGAAGCCCAAGAAACTCACACCTTCTCAGTTATAGATTCTAATACTCCCTCATTTGTCCTGCAGACCGTGACCTTTAATCCTGATTGGCACACCCAAAGTGGCAAAAACACACCGCATCCAAAACACACCTCCTTTATCATTCAAAGTGTGCCCGCAGCTATCAACCTGAATAAATAAATCCCCCTCTTATCTCACAAAGCAAAACGGGATAAGCGCTCCCAACGGGTGTGGGATGGAGGAAGCTGTCAGCGCCTCTATTTTGGTTCACTTTAGCCTCATACTGAGACAGATTCCTGTTTTTTTTCCTCTCAGATCCATCTTCCCCAGAGAGTCATTTCCTCTGCATGTGCGTGAGACTCGTGCGTCCCTCCTTCACTGTCCATACATGATCCGTCCTTCCTGCTTATCTCCGGCACGGACACCTATATCTTTTCACGCTGCAGAGTTTTCCAGGCTAGCAAACAGAAAAACAGGATTTCCCAGCTTTTTAATCACTCTTTGAGACAGTTTCTCACTCAAAATTATGGAAGGCCATTTCTGCCACTCTGATAAAAAAAATATATATATCAATATGAGACAGTATCTCCTTATATTGAGATAGTATGTTAATATAATATCTCATTATAATGAGGTTTTGTTTTTTTATCAGAGTGGCAGAAACAGGCTTCCATACTAAATCATTCCTACATCAGCAATTTTTTATTTATTTTTTTTGCTTTGACACTTGTTGACACTTTTAGCCACTTGTATTACTGGTCCAGTTTAAAAATCCACACGATTTAGAAATTTATACTTTTGAAGAACCTTCATGCACAACTTACCAGACTTCAAACGCACGGCTCAGCTGACTTTTATTGTGTTAACCTGATTTGCTTTCTGCGCGGGGCGAGGCCGATTTGTCGAGAATAATAAAACTTGTCTTTGATGAACGTGTTCTTCAATGAACTTTCCATTCTGGTGTTTCTTCTTCCTGTTCGTCGAAAGAACAAAGGAGGAGAGAAGAGATCCCATAAAAGAGGCTTTCAGGAGAAGAGCAACATTGCCACCTGCAGCTAAAGAAAATCTCAACATCAAGCTTGTTCATTTAGATTTTCTTTTCTTTTTTATTTTTTGTTACATTTAAACCTGAAGCTCTGTTGTACTTTACTGGAACTCTATGTGACAGATCATCACAAAGGACCGTGAAGTCAACATGTGGAAGAAAAATGATGCAGTTAAAGAATAGGAGGAACATTGTGATGAAGCAAAAGAAAGAAAAAGTGAGTCTATCATAATCAATTTCAGCTACACTGTAAAAAAGGGTAAAGGTAAAATCTAAAAATGAAGACTGGATCTTATATTAATGTGAAGATAAGGAGTTATTGATCTAAACCAGACACAGTAAAGTGAACGTTTGACTGAATTAAAGGGCACATAATTATAAAAATATTCCTTAGTTCCAAATTTATCTTCATGCACTCCAAAGGAATGTTAAGGATAAAACTCAACAGATTTTCTGTTTCTGTTACATTGTACACCAGAATGACTCAACTTAGTGTCTGAAAATTTAAAAGAATAAATACAAATTATTCAATTTCTAAGATGTCTGCAGGCAATTTGATTTGAAAATAGTTTTGAAATACAATTTGAAGTAGATTTTCCCTCTTAAATATTCAAAAACTTAATGAATGCATTCTACATTACGTCCACTAGATGGTGGAGTCCAACTATTATTAGCTTCAGCGTGCCATTTCTTTTGCACTGCCACTCAAGACGCTCACGGTTGGTTTTTAATATCTGCTTGTTTGTTTTAATAAAAGATAATGCATTCATTATTGACAGAAGCACCATTCCCTCCAGCTTTATATCACGTAATTAGAAATAGCAGCCATAGTTGTACCTGAGAGCATATTCAATATTGAGCGTGGGCATCTATTGTGTAATCGGATTGAAGCTGAGCTGAACTGTGCCTTCAGCTCAGGGGGGTCAGGCCAAGTGTCTGTGAGCAAACATGTGTTGGGAACGTATAACTGATCCAGCCCCCTGGCACTGTATTTGTGAACAAACACTCACACCGAGACACACACATGCACACCCACACACACGCTCACTGAACTGCTGCCCACTCTCACCCATAAATACATTTCCACTGCAAATCACACAGCAAATAAATCACCATGGTTACAGTAATGTAATAATTGGCGCACTCGGAGTATAGGCTTTGACTGATACTGGATGCAGAGCCACTTGGAAATTAGTGATTACAAGGGAAACGGTTCAATACTTGACTCATTTAGCGCATAACTCAACGTTCAAAGTGTCTGTTTGACTCTGGGCCAGTACAAAAAAAAAGAAGTAAATATGAAAAATGTCTTGTTCTGATAACTTTTATCACTATTATTAAAACATGAAGAAATCTACACAACCAGCATGGGAGAGAACCCTAGATAGACAATGAAATACCTGCACCAGGAGAACTTTCTACGTAAAAAAGAAACACAAGAACATTACACAGACTTAATGAATGCAAATGCCATGTCAGTGGCATAGAAAGCATTACTTTCTATGGGAAAGAAAATAAACTGTAGTATCTTTGTTAGCCAATTAATGCCAAGGAAAATGAACGGCCTTTCTGGATTGGCTGCTTTGAAAACACCAACAAATAGCATGTCAAGTAACACTGTAATGAAGTATTTCACCTGCCCACACTGCATTTTCTGTCAAATATTTTAAATTTTAAAATTTGGGAGTTACATATCAGAAAAAATTGATAGTACAAAAGCTGAAATACTAGTCCACTGGACCCTACGTCCAAAGACGTAGCTAACCATATACAGATTTATCCAGGAGTACTTTCCATAGAAAAGATATTCAAAAATAGCACAGCTCCTAGCTGAGGCGGCATTGGCATGGCAAACTGATGGGCTAGTGTGAGGTTGGTCGTTACCATTTTATGTTCAGCAGAACAGCTTGAACCTACGGTGGTCCAGTTTTGATCTAATCACATACAGACTAAACACCACTACATCCAAGACAGTTTCCAAACTTTCATTCCTTCTCTGTCCACCGATGACTCAACACCATTTGTGGCTTTTCAGAGAGAAGAAAACCTAATTACTTCCCCCCCAACTCCACTTTGTTTTTAACGAGAGTTCAGAGAAAAGACAGAGCGTGTGCAAACGTGTGTGAGTGTGCGTAATTAGCTAACTTCTCTGTGATCTTTAATGCATTATTGAAAATTTCAAAGGAGTCTCAATCCTTTGAGCTAAGTGGCTGCCAAGCAGGAGTGACGGGGCCAGTTTGGCTGCGATGAAGGGCGGATCAGCCATTAAGGAGTCTGGGTCGACTTGATGGCCTTGTGTGAACCTGAAGCTCATGAATAATATAAATTCCTCTACTGTATTCGGAAGCTCTTCGGGAGTTTTGTAGAGGGAGGACGGTAATGCCTTACCATTGATTTCGTTTTATTTTTGGTTGAGCAATTTCAGGGAACAGGTCAATTCAATTTTAGTGGCGAACAAACAGCTGGCAGAAAATAGACAATTTATCGCAATTGCCCCTGATGGAGAGAAACAGTCGGGGTCTCTTTCCGTCACCGCGTTCCACGCACCTCAACCTTGACAAGACAATTGCCGGGTTGTCATGGTAATATGGCATTTCTCCTGACATTTTCGAGATTTTCATCTCTCACAATTACTGCCAGTATGTTTTCTTCTCAGAAATGCCACGGCCGGTTATTGAATTTGCTCCGTTGTGGGGTGGCATCTTAAATTTGTAAAAAAATATCAAAACACAAGGCGGCAGAGTTGAAAAAGGAGCATCTTAACCTGAGTGCTCTGGCTGAATTCAGTCAAACCCAGATGTGGCCGCATGTCATAAAGGTCACTGAGTTTTACTTGAGCCAAAATTATTGATTTTATACCTTGTCAGCTTAACTTGCAACAATTCTACCTTTGCACATTACATAAAAGATGAAAACAACTAATAATAAAGTTGATTTGGAATCAAATATTTTGCTCACTAAAAACCAACAGAATTGTTCTTTGCAATGTTGGCAGACGATAGAAAGTTAATCACGTTGCAAACATATATCGGGTTGATATTGTTTACATGAAATACAGTTTTTCAGAGAACGAATGTCAATTTGAAACAAAAACAAATCATCGGGTCTTTCAGCAGGGTTATGATTGAAAATACATGGCCTAATCCAACAAGGAAGTAGACCACTAAAGAAAAAAAGAAAGAATAAAAAACACTTCAATGTCAAATTAATTCAATTAATGGAACATTTTAGGTCCAGCTGGGAATATGCAGGATGTACAACTCAAAAAAACAAAAAAAAAAACAAAGAGCATTTAAAACGACTTCAGCAACCTCTTATTTTATGGAGTTTAAAGATATTACGAATGATTTCTTGTCAGTGTTTAGAACCTTTTATCTTCTGCTAGACGGGAGCAGGAAGAAGGTAAAAACAGCTCAAAAATAGGTGTTCATGGTAATGTTTTAATTATTTGGATAAACCAGTATAAGCTTGGTGGGGATGACAGTGTTTTCATAAAATAAGATCTAAAAGTTGAGCACGTCCCAGCTCAGAGCAGCCTTCGTAGTGCTTCAGCTGCTCCTTTAATCCAGATTTTAACCCATTTTGTAATCCTTCTGATTGTCAGAGATGATCATCTCTTTTTTGCTGTTCTTTTTCCTCTACAGCAGGCCGTTTCCTGAAGAAGTTGAGGTCCTGCTGTGCGAGCAGCAATATGCTGCACATCGTCCGTCCTTCTGCGGATGAGAGGACTGTTTTCCCTGTAGCCATCTGTTGTGGCACTGGCGTCAAAGTAAATGTCTGAACAGACTCAAACAAATTTGTAAAGAGGGATGTGTCCATGCTGGCAGAAGCCATCTGATCTTTTATTTAAGATGCCCTGAGAACTAGGTAAAATTCCCAAGTCAATTTGGAAGAGTAAAATGATATTACACTGGCATTATATGTATTTGATAGGAATTTATAGGGAAGATAATAACTGGTTATTTTGTTAAAAACTATTACTTTTCACACTGGAAGCATTTTTTTTCAGTGTGAGATCATGCTACTGCAATGAAGTCTGGATTTATTTAAGGGTTTCTACACATTTTTGGCAGCAGGTGCCAAAGTGTGGTGTAAAGTGTGCGTATTTCATAGTTTAAGTTCACTGAACTACAATAATGAAGCAACGAATCATTCAAATGAGGGCAGAAACACACAAATCATAATTTGCAGTGATATTGTGTCACATTAAATGTTTAGAATGGACCTTTAATATGCATCTTTTTGCAACCTCAACGTCCGTTTTTGTGAAACATCCAGGACAATAATTCACTTGCAGCATTTGAAACCGCCTGACTTGCTGTTTGCTCTCCTGCATTCTGCAGCAGCAAATGATTTATGCTGATGCACACGCCGTCCGCCCTCGAAGTGGCTCTTCTTGGTGTGTTTCTCTCCTGCCGTGTGAAAGCATTTAGGAATAATTTTGTTTAATGACAGTGGAGGCACCTTCAATCAGTCATTACTCAGTACCTGTGATTAGTGAAATGTCCATCAAAAGTGCGCAGTGGGGGCAGTAAAATGCCCAGGTGATCTCCCAACAATCAGTCAAATGGACTAGACTTGGGTAGAGAGTTTTGCACACACACACACACACCAACACACCCCTCCCTCCTTTTTTTTAATGGAGCTTTATGTCAGCCATAAGCTCTTTCCATTAAAACTCTGCTGTATTAAGCATTTGGGTTAAAAGCTTTCATAATCAGGTGTGCTTCGATTAAATGTTCAGGGATTTTAAAATCAATACTGCCCTTGGGGAGAGAACATTTTCCACTTTGTATGTTAGTGAGCATGCATGGAGTCAAAAAGAAAAAGGAACCCCAGAATCAGAGCCTTTGGTCCTTTGGTTGTGCTCGCGGGCCACACATTTGCCTATCTCGAGTGTCTGTTTACCGTTTTCTGCCAGCGGGGGTAAACTCTTCCTTACTGCGCTGCTTTATATTCTCCATTTGAGAGAAACTAGCACCCGGAGTCCTGCCGACTCGGCGGCTGTTTTTCCGGCTGACGCCTCCTCATCTGATCCCGAGGTCCGCGGCGTGGACCGCTACTGCAACTGATCTAGAGCCCAAACCCATTAATGAGCGCCACACAAACAGAGATGCCTGCTTTGTTTCTTCTTCTTCTTTTGCACGTGTTGTGCTTTAATAGATATTCTGTTTTGTTTTTATTGAGACTGAAACTGTATTTTGCAGTAATTAATGGTTGTTGTTTCCCTCCCCTATTTCACACATTCTTATGCATGGTAGCTTTGTGCATGCTATGCATTTGTTTGCAAGTGAGTGGGCGTTCAGGGACTTTTAAAAAGAAAAGTATGCCAGCAGCAGCATTTTTTTTTGTGCAAATGCCTCCTCTGCAACTAGATCAATACATTAGGTCTTGGGGGTTGAGGCTGAGCTTGACCTATGTTAGCAGTTTTTCATAATCACTGATGTCTTAGGAAATGCTGTTTCTCCTCCACAGCAGTGCTGTAGAGACACAACATGATATTTTTCAAACGAAACTAACAAGCTGTAAGTCCAGATGCTTTCAAATATTTGCATCCTGACAGGCTGTAATGGCGTTATTCCCGATAGCATTCCTGTGAAGCTGGCCTTGGCCTTACAGAGCAGTCCACCATGGCTGTGCTCATTGTTTCTGTGCTCAATAGGCAGCACATGGCGTGGGCAGCCGTCAGTGGGGCTAAATTTGCGCCTCTCCGCTCATTCCGGGGATATTTGTGACTTGTGGCTCGTTGACTTGTCGTCCTCCTCGGCGACAACGGCCTCTTGTGTATCACGACGTGACTAGAGCACACTAGCTGCACGCAATTAGGCTGCGAAATGCCACGCTCCTCTGTGAAGTATCAAGTGGTGCTGACAAACCAGGGAGATTTCAAAGTTGCAAAGTAAGAGAAAGGAGGCCTTCTTTTTGTCAGTCGTAGCAAAGAAAGAGTTGAGCCAAAAGGTTGAAGTAAGCGTCCTCCGAAGTGACCAAGATACTACCTGCTTCTCTGCATCAAAAGGTAGTCTGAGCAACTGAGGGTATCTCCTAGGCAATTGTCACATCTTTTGTGAAATACTAAAGAAAGTCCCAGTGATGTGGAAGACATCCAGTCTTGTTCTGGTACCAAAGAAAACTCACTCATACGTCGTCAGTGAGTCCTGGAGAGACTCACTGATGATGAGCCACCTGAGTAAGCAAGCAAGCACATACTGGGACCCCTTGCGGATTGTTTATCACCGTGGAGTTGGAGTTGAAAAGGCCGTCATACACCTGCTTCAACAAAACCAATGTCACCTGGACAAAGTATAGGCAGTTCTTTGATTTCTCCAGTGCATTTAGTACAATTTAAACTGATTTGTTTTGTCAAAAACTTTAAAATACACGAGTGGAGACCTCAACAATAGCTTGGATCAATGACTACCTGACATACAAACAGCAGTTTATAAGACTAAAGGACTGTCTGTCAAACCAGATGGTCAGGAGAACCACAAGGAACTGTACTCTCACCATTCCTTTTAGCCTTGTTCACTTCAGACTTCCAACACAAATTCAAGGCTAACACTACCTCAACTTAATTTTACTCAACTGAAGGTAAAAATGAGCCGTCTAAGATATTAGGGTAAAAAAGTATTTTGTAAAACAGCTTCGTACGTTTGGAGTAGCTGTAATAAATAACATATTTGCAAAATAACAAATTCAAGTAGAAGAAAACTTTTTGCAAATATAAAACCAATACTTGCAGTAGGCATGTGTTTCCTCAATAAAGAGTAGCGATGCTTAATATTAAGATTACTCAAGTAAAAGTAAAAAGCACAGTGGAGTAAACTACTCTGAGTATATTTTTCCCTTAAACTTAGTAAAGTAAATGTAACTAAGCAAATCTAACTAGTCACTGCCCACCTGTGGTCAGTCAGAGGCCTCATCAGAATTGCTGTAATACTGACTGCTACAGGAGATTCGTGTTTTCTACAGAAATCAGCAGCTACAACAATTCACTGAAAAATAATTGTATAATCTAAGCTACAACAACGTTTATTTTCCCTCTGGGATTAGAAAAGTATTTTTTGAATCGAATTAGTAATTTATCTTATAACAGAATAAATGGTGATTATATTTTGCCAGGTGTTTTCACTTTACGATAACAGACTATTTTGACAGGCACACCAAGGCTGGTTCATAAATCACTGGTCCCACCTTTCCCCTAGAGCTATTCACTGCTGTCTCCTAGTAACAGGATCCCCTTCCCTTCCTTTCACTTCCCTTGATTTCTTTGGACCGTACCACGTTCACTTTGGTGGGGGGGGGGATTTTTTCTTCAAAACTAATCATATTTCTGTACAGTAGCTGCAAATATGGAATATGTGATTTGCATTAAAAGTGTTACACTTCGTAAAGCTTGAATAATTAAAAAAACTGGTAATTTCATTCATTATGTTTGTATATTCACAATTACCTCGCCACAGAGACGGAGAAGTCGACTTTACCTAGAACTGTCAAAATCGCTTGTTGCTCTCAACCTTTAAAAGTAGTTAGCGAGCTAGCATGTAGCGGGTCAAAGGCGCTGCTGTGATATTTGTTTTTTTTTTAAGAAGAGGAGCAAAAAAGTTTGTAAGGGGGAGAAGAGCCGGCGAAAAGTGTCAGCTGAAGACCGTGACTGCCCTGTCGTGTCGTGCTGCGAGTCTCCAGTCGTTGACCAGCCGTTGGCGGCGGGCTAAAGAGCAGCTGGATGTGACAGGTCTCGACATCAGGTAGGCTGCAGGTAGCTAGCTTAGCAGGTAGCATTAGCATCCGTTAGGTACTCATTTTATGCAAACGTAGTGGCGTGTTAGTGAATGTAACACCTCTCGGGACTTCAGGGGGGTTGTGAAATATTAGTAATAATTCAGGTTCTAGGTCTTGTTTGTGGCTCAAAGACCGAGAAATAACTACACAGAAGCAGAGAATGGAATGCTGATGGCTATCGGCACAGATTACCTCCTGTAGCAGTAGTATTACAGCTGTTTTGAAGCTTCTGACTGAAGTATAACAGTCTCATGAAGAGGATGCGTGGGGTTTTTGTACAACAATGTGCAGATGTTCCAGAACAAAACCTGCATTTTTTTGAAAAATCAAGCTGATAAGGAGGTGTGCAGCGCCGTTTCACCTTTAAACGTGATATGTGAAATTATATCCAAATAGTTAATGTTTGGTCTTTTCTAACGAATCAATATCCTCTTAATATTTCAATGAATGGTCCAAATTTTTGACGGAGAGCTTTACACGAGCTTCAACTTGCTTTTTCTTCTGTAGTGGAGTATTGTGCAGTGAGTTTTGTGAACAAAAATGTTATTTTTAGGTTGCATCCAACAGGGTCCGGTTATCTCTAGGCTCCTGGGTTTGAAGTTAGGTTAAAAAAACTAACTCTAAACTGACTGTATGTGCACAAAAGCTGCAGAAAACAGCAAATACATTATTTGTCAAAGGTATTTGCTGCCCCCCAAGGTTGTACTGCAGGGCGGTGTGTCGTTTTGCACATATCAAAAACTGTGTGTAAGATATTTATACATAATATATCCCATAAATGTGTGTTAATTCTGCCATCTGCAATCATCCAGAAGATCACTGCAGTCTGAAATCTTTTCATGGTTGGCATCTTGTACAATTGGACCAAAACGCAGTGAGCTTTCTGTTTTATGCCAATAAATACAAATGAATAAAATTTGACCTTTAGTATATTTGAGAAGGTCATAACCTTCCATTGTTAAAAAGCAAAACTAGAAATTGGATATAAATGGCTGCACTGTCAGCTACATGCGTCGTTTTAAGACGGACTGATCAGAATAAAGGAAGCGCACCCCTTTACTGCTTGTTATTTGATTATGGCTAATAATAGAAAAAGACAGCTGCCTTTTCATTGATCTGTATTCGCCGCCCTATTCCTGAGCCCTGCTTTTTTTTTTCATTTCCCTCTAGTGTCATTTTGAGCTGTCGGCACACAGTTTTTACCTGTCAGTCTTTTTTTGACATAAACAATTCTTTTTTTCTTTTTTTTTTTTTCTAGAAACGCAGTTCGTTGTGAGTGTGCCGAGCTGTTTGGGGTCAAAAAGGACAGGGATAATAGGAGGGGACTCCACGAGGGAAGGAAGTAGCTGAGCTTGTTTGTCTGCCAGGCTTTTGTTTGTTTTCCTGTTGGACACATCCGAGATCTGCAGTCGGAAAAACTGAACTGTTTTGCTTCTAGATAAGCTACAGTAGATGATTTTATTTTTTATTTTTTTTAACCAGCATCCTAACTCCTCCTCTTTTAAATCTTGCAACTGTTCACGACTCTCATTGTTGTTGTAAGCTGACACTTTGCTCTTGACCAAAGATGGCGTTCCCCGCCCTCGGCTTCGTGCAATAGCAGAGCGCTCGTTTGTCCCATCTCCCTACAGGTGTGCTGACGTTTATGCCGTCGTCACCAGACGTTGACACTTTTTCTGTTCCAGTGGCCTTTCAACGCTTTTTGCCATGTTTATGTTGTCACAAACACAAACTCTAATGTAATTCAGGCTTAATGTGACAGGTCAACACATATGCATAACTGAGTTATGGGAAGCGAGATGAATGCTAATTTGTAGCAAAAAGCTAACATTTTAGATCATCTTGAGCGCATGTTTCAGTCATGTCAGAGTTAACTGGAAAGCTCGTTAGAGGCTGCAAGGGTCTCAAAGCAGAGCAAGCAGGACTATTAACAGCTTGAGCTCTGTAGAGATGTTTTATTCAAAGCATATTAATTTTATTAGAATGACCTAGTCAAAGTTCAGACCAAAATCCACCTAGGAAAACTACTGCTTGGAGCCATTTTTAAAAAGAAAATTGAGAAAAACATCCAGTCTCCAGTGGGATTTTTTTTTTTTTTTTTTTTTGATATGGCTTAAAAATAAAATCTGATATTTTTTTAAGACCAGATCCAATTTCCAATAATTTATTTTTGTCTTGCTTTCTTTTCTAAGACAGAAAATATTTTCAAAAAAGGGCTTTTTTTCAATCCTCCATTCTGTGTGAAATGTAGTCATCATATTAGCAGAATAAAGACACAATTTTACCACAATGGTGTCTTAAAATTAAGACAAGAAAAAAGTCATTTTAATGAGACAAAAGTTTGGATAATTATTTTTTGTTTGTTTGGAGTTTTCATAAATTTCATTCTCCTAATATTATTGCACCTTTTTTGTTGTAACATTTAACTTTATTCTCGTATAATTTTGACTGTATTTTTATAACATTATGACTTTATTTGATGATGGTTCTACAAAGCATTAACTCGTTGCAAAACGTTGAAAACAATCTGTCTTTTCGATATTTTCTGCTTGCAAAATATAAAAAATGTAAAAGTTTATAAAAAAAAAAAAGACAGTAAATACGTTTATTGGTCGCCTGGCTGCGACTGATGACGCATCACCAACAACCTTTGTGTGAGCCAGAGAGATGGACATAGAGGGAGAGAGAGAGAGGGAAAGAGAGAGACGACGGTACAGCTGTTCTATTGAATCTAGATCGAAAAGTCATGAAGCAGGATCTCTGACTCATCAGTTCTGTGACGCTCCGGTTTCACGGCCCATGTGATCGCCGGACAACATGTCATCAGCCCGGCTTGGAAGGGGAGAGGGAAAGAAGAAGAAAAAAAAAACACACTGCAATACATTATTATTATGACATCTATTATTATTTTTATGTTTCCCAAGCAATAACAGTAGTAATTTTCCAGTCCAGTAAACTAAAGAATTAGACTGAAATAGAGTTTGGGAGATGGCTCGCAGAACTGCGGGGAAACGTGCAAGGTGAGGGATAGAGAGAAAGGTGCTTAAATGGAGGAGGAAGCGAGGGATGCTGGGATGGAGGATGAGTTTGGAGGACGGATGCTGAGAGGAGGTGGAGGAGAGAAGTGGGAGGGAGGGTGCAGGTGTAGTGCTCCGGTTTCCTGGGGGGATGGTGTTAAATGCGGCGATAGAACGCAGACAAGGACACTGCTGATCTCCACTATGCGGCTGCGCAACACTTTGATTACTGCTTGTTTTCCTCCCTGCTCCCCCGTCACCCACCCAACCACAGCCCGTTCCTCTAATCAGATTGCGCGTCGAATTTAAACAACGCCGCGCTCTCTGGGATCTAAATTTGTGACGTTAAGCGGCGCGTGAAATTGGGGAAATACCTTGTGAGAAATCAGTATTCAGGGGTTTTGACTGTAAGCGCAGAATTTGTCCCATCAATCGGATTGCTCTCCTCCAATGAAGAGGCGACGAAAGCTGGGATTCAGAGCAGGCTGTTTGTTATTGGCTGGAGTTGTTCGGGGGCAGGACCCAGCTACAGGCTGGTGGGCAGGAAGGGGCTGGCTTTAGGGGTGTGTGTCTGGATGCGGGAGGGGGGTTGGAGGAGGTGGGATGTTGGCTGGAAGTGTTACAGCCAAATAGTTTGAGTAGACACTCTTTTGCTTCCTGCCTGCCCGCCTGCCTCGCTCGCTTTGCTCTGCGGCTGAGAGAGAGACGCTGAGAGAGAAAATCCCTGTCTAGGCATGGACCTCTGGCTGCGGTGCTCGGCGGCTCGCGAGGAATGACAACAGCTCACATGGTCATTAACTCCTCTTGCTGGGGCTGAAGGGAGAACTGCACCGGAGCCAACGGGTGCCTCCTGTGTCTGGGACTAAGACAGAAGCACACAGCAGCGCTCCGGGAACGGATAAACCGAGGTGGGAATGACTTGTCATACAGTCTGGGTTTTTTTTTTTTTTTTTTTTTTAAATAGATTTTTTTTTTTTTAGGAGTTTTGCTGCAGTGTGCTGCATACCAGTCTGGGTGGGGAGGGACTTGAGGGAATGTTTTATCTGTGTGAGAGACAGGGTGTGAGATGGAAAACAAGAAAAGAAAAATATAGGAAGAAAGGGAGAAATCCATAGTAGCTCTGAGGCTTTCCAGTCTCCCAACATAGACTTTCTCTTTCAACTCCTGGGGGAACGGGCATTATCACAGCAGTTGACTTTCCCCTTTCTCAGTTTAAATGTCAGGAGCTCCACTTTTTCAAGTGTGACACAGAAAAGCTTGTCAAATCTAGAGTTTTTACAAAGTTTTTCCGAGCAAAGTTCTTCTGAAAAGATCTGGAATCGAGTCCGTCCAAATTTCGCTTTCTCGACCCAAAGCCGAGCGTGGCGCGGTCAAAGCACTGGACATCGCCGCCCTGTGTGGAAAAGGCCAGAGCGGTGTCATGCGCCTGGCTGCAGATCAAGGGGAAGTGGGTGTTTTCTAAAATGGAACAACAGTCCCGGCCCTTCCTGTTGAAAATAGACCGGGCTAAATCACAAACGTGCCCCACCTCGAGATTAAATCTCAAGTGAATTTTATCTTCAGATGACTTGCGCATGAGCAAAAAGGGGGGATTTCAAGTGGTTTCATTTCAAGTATTTTTTGTTTTTAAGCAAACACGTCAGCCGGGCTTAAAACTGTAAAGCTAAGTTTGGTATTTATCCAGTTTTTACCATTAATTACCTTGGAAACCCTGTTAATCATCATATTTATCTGAGAAGCACAATTCATCTCAGGCAGACGACTGCTCTATAATTAGACAATGACTTGCCTGAGTCCCTTCGACTTAGCAGAGAGCAGACAAGAATGCTTAGGGAAAACAAATCTATTAACAGAGTGGTTGCAGTCAAATACGCAAAAATTTTCTCACCTTTCCTCAATTAAAGTGCATTTTTACATCAAATCCAAAAAGATCGTCCTATGTCAGTGGTATAGACTATCTGGGTCACCCTTGTTTAGCTAAGGCTATTATGATATGGGGCTCACCTTCCTGCTGACTCTGGAAAATGCTCATAGCTTAGTCCTGGTATAGACTGTGCTGATCTCCCTCACCCATCATTATACCTAATGGTACTTGATAGAATTGAACTCAAGGATTCTTAGCTTAGACCAAAGGCATTTCATAAGCTTCGGGAAACGAAAAAGTTTCACGTTTCCTTTCTGCATTTAGGGCCCCTCTCTATGGAAAACATTGTCCACTAGTTCCTCTTGGCCATGCAAATGACTGAACATCTACCGTTTGAAAGCGTAAAATGGTAATAAATGGAAATGCAGTCGCTCAGTAACCTTGCTCATAATTTTTTCTCTCACAATCATTAGGATTTTTTGTTTTCATTGTTTTCAAGTTCATATGGCCGTTAAAAACAGGTAGCTTATCGTCCCTGCTGAGCAAACACAAGCTACAAAGATAAACCGCCTGGCACAGATAGCAGACTAATGGGTTACATGCTCGCTTTTCAGAGGTCAAGCCAATGACTTTCACTAGAGACACCCCAGTCTCGCTGACTCTCATTCAATTAAGCAGACTGACCAAGATAATGCCCCTGGCAGCTGGTCTTAGTAAGCGTCGGTAATCCACAAAGTCTAGTACTGCGGTGCTTTTCTTCACATCTCCGTCCGGGTTTGTCGGGTCATCCTGTCTGACCACTTTGGTACAGGATGCACAGAATCTACTTCTACCTCCAGCTCTTTAGGTTTTACTTTCTGTTGACTATTTCTGTTAACACTACTCACACTGTTCCAGTGTTCCACATGGCGGATTATTATAAACACAACTTTGCAATTTCCTTTTCTTCAACGGCTCAGTCTGTTACTGATTTTCTGATGGATGAAGTGTCATATAGAAATATTACATACTCAAATATCTTAGTTTGTAAAATTACCCCATCAGCTGACCGTTTCTTTGTCTTTTTATACATTAGCTTTGTCCTGACAAGAAGTCAGCATTAGGGTCCTCCATCCACAGCATTACCTCTTTCTAACCTTGAACTCGGTTCAATTCAAGCGAACTCTGGTGAAATGTCTCATGGCCTTTTACCAAAGAGAAATCCTACAACTGCAAAACATCTGATGACATTCCAATTTTGTTTTGCACTCCTGTCATCTTTAGAAGTTTTCATGTCATTCCTCCCGTGGTTCTTTGGTGCAGAGCCACCACAGGCGAGAAAGTGAACAGGTTTTTCAAAGTGTTTGGTTCCTTTGACGTAGTGCAGTGTGAAAGCAAACTACACCAGCTGAAAACTTAACAAATGTTGCAATTTCAGTCCCCAATGGAACCGAGTCTACCGGATTATCAGGTGTGAAAACACCCAATGATTTTGACAGGTCGATTGTTCAGGACTTCTGCTCCCTGTGGTATCTTCTATGATAATTTCATCTCAATCATGAAACAACAGTTTCACTGGAGGCAGTCCTGTCAGTCTCATTGTAGAGCGTCTGGTGGTCCAGCCTTTGCTTCTGGGATTTGGTCGGTGGGTGCAGTCACCTCCCCTAAGTGTTCAAATCAGACTTTCCACAAATTTCTAATAATGCTTCAGAAATGACGCTAACAGACTCTTTCTTCTTCTTCCATTTTGCTTTTGGTGTTTTTTGTTTAACTTTAGATCTGTTTTTATGCCGACCTATGTTCGAAAACTTAAACTAAATTTAGCTCTTTATCGAACAAAACCTCCTTTCTATAACGCAAAAAGATAGTGCGAATGTCATCAGTATGCCCACAAATATGTGGTCATGTTCCTGCAAGTGTTCTTTATCTTACTACCACCCTTATAAGGGACCTTTTTATCTTCAGCCGATCCCGTTTGTTTTGAATATCTTTCATTGTTGCTTGTTGAGTCTCTTCAGTCGACCCCGACAGACCCTTACTGACACCGTGTGTCAGAACTCGTTTAATGAGCTGACCCCCCCCCCCCCTTTTTTTTTCTGTCTGAATCAAACATGTAAAGGCAACGTACTGGTGTTTTATGCACCATCATTTCAGGCTAGTCACTTAACAGACAACGGGCACCATCGCTTCCTCACATGGTGACAAATTAGGTTAGCTTCATGGCCGACATCTTATGGCTTCTAAAAATAAGAAGGGATTAATTGCTAAAGGTCAGATCTGACATGATTCTTACCTGACTGTCTCTTTCTGCAGCGATTGGTTGGCTCCCTGGGGGGGTGATGTGAAATTAAATCTCGCCTTAGAGAGCAGAGCCCGGCCGTCAGTACGATCGGGCAAAGAAAGCTTCTGATCTCATTTCACATCATCAGCACTAAAGTGGGACAATATGATTAGCTAAGACGATGGTTTTGGATTTATCAGCTTGTGGCTGTATTTGGTTTGTGATTTGAAGGAGGAAGCTGCTCTTTAACCCCCCAAAGCAATGTTTATTTCTGCCCCTTCTACTTCTATAATGTTTAAAGGCATATTTCTGAAGAAATTAAAGTCTTTGTAAACTCTAGGACAAGTCTTAGCTTGTTGCTCTCAATAATTTAAGATGTTGGCCTACATGCCAGATGTTCTGGCCGAACCTCTGTTTTCCATTCATTCTCTTTATACACATGGAATAGTAAAATAATAATCTTTTAACCAGAGCTCTAGGTTTTTTTTTTTGTTTTTTTTTTTTTTTTTACAACCCTCCTCCAGTGTGGAGCATCCTCCCCCTCTTCCAGCCCACAGTTACTAAGCAAAACATTTCCAGATGTGCCCAGAAACGAGCTCCTGCTCAGTAGCCTAGTAATGGATTTCATTCTCCCGAGCGAAAGGTAACTTCCTCAGATTGTTGCTTTATCAATTGTCCCCTTGCTCTCACTGCACGACATTGAAGCACATGGAGTGGTGCCTTTCGAAGACAAGGAAAGGAACCTCGTACCGACATGAATGTGAACCGACAGGCTGATGTCAGCGAGGCGGTCCCTAGTATGGACGGAGAGAGAGGAGAGGCTAGTGAATGTTGTGTGACACTGGGCAGCGTCATAATCATGTCTGGCAGTGGCATATGCATCTGTCTCAGTCTCTCTCTGTGGCTGCTGGACGGCCGCCCAGAATAGTGCAGTGCTGCACTTTTCTATTGGTCGCACCATGTGTGGCTCTACAGTCCAGGCTAGACCCCACAGCTCCTTTTCCATCTCCACCCAGACTGTTTGCTCTCATCTTACAACACAAAGGGCTTTTCTCCATTTCCTGTTTTGGTAGGGACTATGTTGGAAAGACTTTGGACTTCCAGTCTCTACATACTCAGCCAAATAGTGCAGCTGCCTTTTTTATCGCCTCGAACCACTTGAACCTTTCTAGATTTTTGTCACAACCACAAACTTTGGTGTATTTTATTGGAATTTTGTACCAAAAAAAAAATGTTCCTGTCTCCTCTTTTTTTTCTGTTTCAGATCAGACAGAAAGTGCCTTTTGAGTTAACATCCCTACTTGAAGACTTTGTCTGAAGAGCTCCGGATATTCATCTGCAGCCTCTGCTGGCCATAGCTTCAAATCCCACCTGGTTTGTCCTCGTCTGCGCTTTTTGTGCGAATAAATCCCGAGTTAAAGCTGACACCGAACCTCTCCGCTGCTGGCCAGGGTGCCAAAGCTTAAAGGCGCTTCGAAGGGAAGAGCTGCACACCTTTGTGCTGTCCTAAAATGTGCCATTGTACCTGAAAATAGGGCCACCTTTGCTCCCCAGCACCCACCCACCCCCTTTGAAAGAGATCATTACTCATAAAAAGGACATTTTGGGGACAGTGGTGTGACCAATACAAGCATGACCCCTCTGCCTCACCAGAGGTCTGCTCTTGAGATTTTCTGATTGATGATAATTGATGAATCTGCTTGACTGACAAACGTCCACAACACAGTTGTTCATCCCATGCTCAGGTTTCTCCACCAGATTTCCTGTTTTTTTTTTTTTCGTCCGCAAGGACAAAGCACCTCCGCTGACCTGAGGCAGAGTATTTTTAGCTGTATGTTCTATCGGTTTTGCTTTTGATTTCATGTGTTTTTAACCCGGAGCTCTTTGTCGAAGCACTTCCCCCCCGAACCCAGCGGCTCCTTCTCCTTCCTCCAACCCCGCGGCCGTCAGACCCCCTTTGACATGGCTCTAAACATAGCCTCGATACGGGACACAAAATGGCTGACCCTGGAGGTGTGCCGGCAGTTTCAGCGAGGGACGTGTTCGCGCAGTGACGAGGAATGCAAATTCGCCCACCCACCCAAAAGCTGCCAAGTGGAGAACGGGAGAGTGATCGCCTGCTTTGACTCGCTAAAGGTACGTATTCACACGTATGTTCAATTTACAGACACAAACTTGTAAATAACCACGCGTCATTTGTTGTAGATGATAGTTTGAGGCCCAGCGACCTAAAAAAAAAAACTACACAAGTAACATAAAACATTAGAGTTTATGGTTTAGTGAGTACAGGATGTCTGCTCAAATTAGCATGTGTGTCGGGTCTCCCTGCTGTACTCAGTTAGCAGACTGCTCTGACCTATGAAGCAAAAGGCCACAGAGGCCTGTTGACACATTCAGTGCCACCAGTGATGGCTGCGTCTTTATTATCTTTTTTATACAATAAGTTCTTCTAATGTCACCGTGCCTTGTCCATCATCCGCGCTCCCAGGCCAACATCTGATCGCCTTGAGCTGTTCCAGGGCGTCTATTCTCGGATCTGTGTCAGCTGTCGTGTTGTTTACAACCGGCAGAAAAACATAAAAGCACCAGAGGCTGCTGGGAAATGGTTTTTAGTGATTAAAGAGGCATATTCCAGGTGCAGACTTTATTTATTCCACCATTGATACTTCTCTTACGGGTAGAATATCTAAAATTTAACACCAAATACTTGAATATCTCTTAAATCAAGGCTTCTTCACAGTAGGCGCGACATGCTGTATCTAAGAGGAGGCTGTTATTTTTTCCTTCTCTCTGCTGCAGATGTGACAGTGATAAATAGCAGAAGAAACTAGAGCAGCACACTAGACCAGTGAGGAGTTTTTATCTTGTCTTCTGAAGCTGCAGCGTACACATTAAAAAAGCAGATGGTGGAATTTCTGTCGAAGATGCTGTCAACCAAAATGTATAAAAACCTTTGTGAAGACCGTGTTCATCCCATGTTCCTTACAATCAGTTAAAATAGTGTGTTGAGCTTCATAAGTTATACCTTTGCTTTTTGCTTTGTATCTGCAGATAGAGTAAAGGGGGATGCTGGGAAAATGCCTTCTTTTCTGTCCTACCATCATAAATGTAAACATGTGGAGTGCTTAGTTCAGATTAGATGAAAATCTTAAAACTTTATTTTGATTGTAACGCATTTAAAAACCCTCGTCATCAGAAGTCGTCATGGTCAGTCTTTTTTTTTTTTCTTTATAACACATTTTAAAAAGCTGCTTTTATTGGTGCAACCAGCTGCCTTCTTGGCTGTGACTTTAACAGAGTGAGGCTCATTTAAGGCGTCGCTCGCGGCGTTTGCGGAGCGTCGTTCGCGGAGCATCGTTCCTTTTCATGCAAGCGGTTACGCTGTTGTAGCTTAACGAGCCCACATCTGACTCGGATCAGAACTGATTTGTCGTCGCATCAAGCAGATCTTACACCCACCCTGTGGAAGGAAAGAAGATTTTGGAGAATATGGTTAGGACCCAACTTAGAAATCGTTACTCTGTCTGAAGAAATCCGTCATTTTTTCTTTCTCATTTTTTTGTTACGTTTTCTTGCTCCCCATCATAAAAAAAACAGCCTCCTGTTTTCTTTGTACAGCAGGATTTTACTCCCAGCTTGTCCCTTCAGTCACAGAGAGTATCCCCATGACAGCTGAGAGAGTGAAATCTTTATTATGCATTAGGAAATGTGTTTCTCTCAACGCAGGGTTGATTTTCACCCTAATACACCCATATCATCTTCCCGGGTCTTCTCATCCGATCGTGTTATCATGGCGGGGTTGTGCGCCGCCAGCCGTAACTTGGCCACAGATTACAGGGCCCCTTGTAAGAAGAAGCGGAATGAAAGGTAACTCTCAAGAAAGTAGTCGACTAAAAGGTGTTACTCTTGTCTTGCGACGACAGGAAAGCACGCCAAGTGAATGAGTCATTTGTTGTTTTCAGGCAAATTTGCTAAAAACTCTCTTGTGACCACAATGGGACTTTGTCTGACACTCCTACTGCTTTTTCTCAACCCGAACATTGCCAAAACACAGCAATTATCTTCTCACATAGGTATGCTTTGATGTAAAACGTCTTTACTTTTGTGACTTGAATGTCTCCATAAACGATAGATTTTATGTAAACTTCCAGACGTTTTCTGGAAACTGAGGAAAAAGTTGCTGTAGTTCAGACCTAGTGTGTGTTACTTTTGAGACAGTAATTCAACCATATATAAGAGTTCATGGCAGTAAAATCATCTGAGACGCATGGCAGAGGAGAGAGGGACAGAGGGGGAGGGTTTGAGGAGATAAACAGTCGTTTGAAAAATTTCATACCTCTGCTTTGCATTTTCAGTTTGGTTGCTTTGCATGCAGAGTGACGCTGTCGCACAGTTCTCAGCATTTCTGCACTATATGTTTGGGGTTTTTAGAAAAAGCAAATTTTGTGCTACTTTTGCCAGCTTTTTGAAAAATAGATTAAAGTAGCCGTCTTAAGCTAGGGAAAGTCTCTTAGATTTCCCACTTGGCATTGAGGCCCTTTGTTTCGCCATTTTTGTCCAGTATATTTAGTCGTGTGAGGATTTTGAGACACTTGACACATTTGAGCCATTTGTATTAGCAGACTGATAAAACAGGGCTTTGAAATGGCCTTTAACAGTGCATATTGTTGTTGTTATTCCTTCAATCGCAACCTTCAGTGCCTCCCATATTGGGAATTTAGGCCAATGTAAAGTAGGGCATTATTGTGAAATAGGGAAAGAGTAGACTTTTTGAAAAGTCAGTCCCCTTTAATTAGACAACCCTGAAAAAAATATCCAGTCTCACTCTACTTGAAAACAGAGCAGCTAATATTTCCACAGTAAAAGCTATTTAATACAAAAACACACCACACTTTTCAGATTTTTTGTTTGGATAATGTTGGTTACCATGTAATATTTACCTTACACTTCACACATATGTTCCCTTCTGTTGGTATATCATATAAAATGTAATTAATTACATTAAGATTTATGGCTATGCCATGAAAAAAGAAATGGAAAAATGAATTGTTTTGCACTCAAACAATTTGATATGTTTTGCCCTTTGCTCCTTCAGAAAAACCTGTGTGGATATCTTCTGACAGCCCTGTACCTTTAGGCTCTTCTGTACTTGTTGCGCGGTGGCCATGGCAACCGTGACAGAGTGGTCGCTGTGGGCAGAGTGGAAGTGGGGGCTGCAGGAAATGAGCGAGAATGCCTACCTTAATGGAGTAAATGCAATCACGCCGGTCATGTGGTGATGTCACATCGACTGTGCTGCAGACATTAGCCTTTTGTTGATGCTTATCTCCTCTCTGCTCCAATTCACCCATTTTAGCAGCAAGACTGAAACAATTTATTCGTCCTTTTTTTATGCGTATTTTTGACAGCTTATAATTAAAGCAACTATTTAGATTAGAAATAACATTTGGAAAATATTTGTAATAGCTTGAAAGTGCTTTTAAAAAATAAAACCTAAACAAAACAGACTGTTCATGGAAGATTAGGTGGTTGATTTAGATCCATAAAACACAGAGGGCTTTATGGTGGTTTAATATTTCTAAGCTACTTGTCACAAACTGTTTACTCAAGCCATACCTACACAAACTGCAAATGTTAATCCAGATAAACTTGTTCAGACAGAAGTCGTATTGGAAACCCTGAAGCTAATTGCTGCCAAATTTGCTCAGTGAATCCTCCGACTTGAACTGTAGGGACCCCTCCCATCTGTGCGTACTGGCGTCGTTTGGAACCTCGCAGACGCTCTGTTGGACATGAACTTTACGCCCGTGGCCTCTTGTTTTAAAAAGATGGGCTCGCCTGCATTCCTCTGTGTAATCCTCTCAAACGGGGCCACACCCTGGGCAGAGCAAACATGTGGAGGGGAATGCATGCGGCGTGGCGATTGCTGGCGTTCCCTCCGACTTGATCCTAATGCGAGGCTGCAGTGGACCCCCGGTATTCGTGGGGGTTAGCGACCAAAACTAAACAAATCGGAAATAAAATCAACCTTTTATTTATGTATTTGAATTCATTTATAGTTTAATATGAATGTGTCACGTGTTGATATAAACAAAAGTTTTGAATTAAAAAAATCTGAATCTACCCCTTCTCTCAAAAGTCAGTTCAATATATCATAAGCAAGTAAGCATCAGTCAACCATTTATATAAATACACCTTTAAACACAAAACAGGCAAAAGTAATAGTAAAGAGAAACAGGTACATTATCTTTGCAATGATACAGCACTCTACTGAGTCAATATACCTCAATATATATTGAGAGAACATTATATTTTATTTTTCTTCAAAGTAATAATTCATCTACCAGTACTCCACAGTTTATTTAACGTAAGTGAGATACAACATCGTTTATCTCTACAATTTGTTTTCTATTTGCCAAGTAACTGGAGATCCATTTATATGCAACGTTTACTTAACTTTTAAGAATCTGGAATTTCATTTAAACATATTCCAAGTCTGAAAATAAAAATCACTTATGAGGGAACAGATCAAGTTAGCAGATGTTATTTCTGTAAGATACAAATCTTTTTTAGGAATTATTTTGTTTGGTTGTTTTATTACCTCATTACAGTTATGGAATTTTCTAATTTCATTATGGAAAGTTAAACAAAAAAAACTTTTTTTTTTTTTGTTTGTTTTTTTCCCCACCATGACTTCCTTCCACAATAGAATCAATTTTCACTGCTCTTCGCCTTATGAGCCGCCTGACACACAATGGAAAGCCCGAGAACTGAAAAACTGCCCATCTGCTGTAACAAATGTCTCACCTGGTCTAAGTCCACCCACTAGCTCTGAGTCATCCTCGTTTTCCATCACTCTCTCTGCTGCCCACAGTGCTGATAAAGTGCTTGATTCTCCGCCACCCTTCACTCCCCTCCGCGTAGAGAACGGCAGCCTAAATCAGTGCTGCAGAATCAATTCTTTCCTCACATTTGATTTCAAAGCCAGCTGGACTCAAACTGCCTTAGTGCTGCAGTAGCTGCTGCTGTTGCGAGCGCCTCTGCAGCAAAGCTGAAGGCAGATCTATCGCGAGTCAGGCAGAAGACTCGCTGTGCTCTTGACCTTTCAGTAGCGGTCTCATTAATTATTGATGCATCTATTTGATCATCACTTAGAGACAGACTCAGGTTTTCTGAGAGAGGCATTTATTTGCTTGCCTATGCGGTCTTGTCTCATCTTACATCCTTTCGAATGCATACGCTGCTCAGAAAGTCAGTAGTGGCATCTAAAAAGGTCACTGATGCTAGCCACAATATGTTAGCTACATTGCTAATATATTAATAGACATGGTGTTTAGCCTGATCTAAATTAAACATTTGGGCGCAAAGACGTGTATTGATTACATCCTCCGGGCTTTCTTAATGACTTTCTTATTAGAAAAATGATGGAACTCGCTACTAAACATGCTAACCAGTTTCCGTGCAGTCCCTGTCAAGTTGAAACGGATGCACACTCTCACCTTGGGAGCTACAAACAGCTAGACAGACAGGCCTGGCTGTCTCCCAGGGGCCAACCTTTTTAATGAGACAGAGATCTTCCTAATTGGCCTCATCTAATGAGGCAACAAAAATGCAGAAATCTTTAGGGGACCCGCAGAACAATGGGTTTCTGGCGCTTTCTTTGTCTAAACGACTGCTGGTCTGTGTCACAATCCAGGCCTGGCGTGACTTCCTTGTCCCCTGTGAGGACACGTGTTTGCAGAGATTTAAAAAACCGTTGCATCATCTGCATAATAAATTGCCCTCTTAACCCTTCTTGACCTGATGAGACATTGACGTTATGATATTAGTGATAAACAGCAGCTAAAACCACACACAAACAGGAAAATAAACCAAGATCAAGGACACATCTAAAAGTTGCAGGACATCAGCCCTTGATGACTGCAGTCCTTTAGCCATCGTATTCAGCTGACTACCAGCTTCTAGCAGCTGAAGTTGTACGGTTAAAGCACCACAACATATTGCAATCAAGTCAATTTCTAAAGAATTGCGAACTCAAAAGATTTGCTTGTATGGAGTATTTGGTGGGGTGTTTTAATTGTCATGTTTTGAATGACTGTTTTACACTCATTCCAGCCATACTGGATGATGAGATCAGTGTTGGCAAGAAGCCTTTGTCCTTCCCAATCGAAATCCAGATTTGGGGTAGTTGAGTTAGCATAACTCGGTCACTGTAAACCATCATTTGATATCTGATAACAGGGACTTGGACTGCACAGTTATCTACAAGGGTTAATGAAGGGTTAGACAGTTATGCACTGTCTGAGGTAGAGGGTATCATTTGCAACCCTCTCCTCCCTCTTTCTGACCACTTGACATGGTGACCATACCATCAAGGTCAACTTCAGGCCAGTACAGCAAGAGCTTGTGTTTGTGTGAGCGGAGAGAGAGAGAGGGTAGCGGTGTCTAAAGTTCACTGATGAAAGTGAGACGGCGGTTTCACACCCAACAGATGCCTGTACTGGTGACCCACAGCGACAGGTGGAGGACACTAATTGGCAGCGGGCACCATCACAGCGTACACTGGAGTCACGGCGAGCAAGAAAATGAAGGTGCAACGTGAGAATATAGGGAAAAACGAGGCAACATTTAGGAGTTGTTATAACCGAACCAGTATGCCCTCGTTTATTGATCTCAACTTTACTTTATCAAGCAGATGCATTTGTGCAGCTTCCTCAATTTTTCTCAGTCATATGAAGCCTGTTTTCATCGTTTTCATTTGGGATTAGAGTCTGTTCAGCACAGAGGAGTTGGCAGACGTCTCAGAGGCCTCATCATCGCCGCCGACAAACAACACGCCCATCTAGGTGGCGCTGAGGCTTATTCCCCTTTGGTTTTCTAGATGAAAATCAAGTTGATATAGTCACAGCGCTGTGAAAAATGTGTATTTCCTCTATGAAATTAAATAGAAATTACAGTTCCCATATGATGATTTTATTCAACAAAGAAGAAAAGCTATACAAACCAACCTGGCCTTATGTGAAATGCAGATGCGCCCTTGAATATTATACCGGTTCATTTAAGCATTTGATTCCCCCCCCCTCTTCAAATGTCATAACTAAGCTGAGTTAAATCTAGGCCACTCAAAACCTTCATTTCATTTCTGTTTTTTGGAGCTATCCTGATGTGGACTTTATGGTTTGCTTTGAATCATTGTCCTGTTGCATTTGCTAAATGATGTGTACTTTCTTTGAGATGTTTATAACAGATAAAAAAATAAAATGAACATTGATGTTGTTCACTACTCAAGAGAACTCGAGGTTTTACTGTTTGTAGGTTTTATATTTCTTCAACTTTTAAAAATACTTTTACAAGGAAGATTTTCTCTTTTTCTAAATGTGAAATATGTGAGATTCTTGGATTAGCCCATATGCTTCATTTGTGCTTACTTAGATTATTTTTGCTAATGATTCGTTGTTAATGATCAAATAGATGCAGAGAGCATTAAGTCCAACATGATCAAACACTTCTCATACAAATATTAGTGTGATTTAAAATTATTACACTAGTAACCGGACTATTGAAGACTGTAAGAAAAAAAATAAATAAAAAATACTGTACATCTCAACTTTTTTTTTTTCTGCCAGCAACCAAGGCTTTAATCTCAAAACTGAGTAAGCAGCCGTGCAACATTTCTGCTCCTATCTGCTGAGTGTGTTAGAAAGAGGCTTTGATGAATAGATCTGCTCTCTCCCTTCCATCTCATTATCCTCTTTTATCTGTTGTATGGATTTACACAACTCTTCAACACGCTTAGACGTGCTGTCGATACCGTCGAGGTGTAGTGCGGACCTCTCCATTTACATGTTATCCCAAATTGTTTGCTCGCTAGTCACTCGAGTAGTTTTGTTTAGTTTCAGCTTTGTTCATTAAGGAGTGTTTGAAATCTGTTTGTAAATGTAAAAACGAAGGTATTGAAGTGAGATTTTTCTGCTGCGTTCCTCTTGGGGGATGCGACACAGTTCTTTCCAAAGTGGGCCATCAACACCATCTAACCTACTTCTGTGGACTCTTTCACCAGTTTGACATTGCCTGTAAGCTGCGGCACTTGCAGAGAGATCTAAAGGTGTGGGAAAGTAAGACAATCATAACTTTTTAAGTATTCAGATGCAGGCAAATTTGTTGGCACCCCAAGAAAACATGCGTAAAAGAAACAAAAAAACAATAATAAGCTTTCACTGTAGTATCATAATGTAACCCTGAAAATTCTAGATAGTGGGTGACCCTCTATGCATTGATGCCTGCTTGTATGTGGAGATTAAATAAGCTCTAGAGGGTGGGTTTCACGTCTCAGCAGGTCACAGATGATCAGATTAACTGAAGCAGGACTCCGGCGTCCGGCTGGATTATCAAGTGCCTCACAATGGGGCCATTGCCACCGCAGCTCTCAAAAACCGCAGAGATTCGAAGCTGGCGTTGTGCTGTTATGGAAAAGATTAATTGCCAATTGCCACTAGGTGAAAATCACTAACAAGGTGTCTGCACATTTCTTAAAAAGTTTAACTTTATATATCTAAAATAAAGGCCTTGAATTGTCTTAAGTTAATTTTAAAAAAATCTAAGTTGGTCTTTAATACGCTAATTACAGGTCTGATGTTGTGGCAGGACTATTCAAGCTTGTATGTAGTGTTTTTTCCTTCTTTTTTAGACAAAAGTGACTGTGACTCAAGGCGCGCAGGAAGTAGGTGCTAATATACACTTGCTAGTTAGCTATCTAGCTACCTTTTTTGTGTCTATCATTGATGCACATACCCATTTGGCTGGGGGACATTTGTTTTTGCAACTGGCTCACTTCTGCTGCCAGCCCCAACCATCCCCTATATGTATAGTTTTTTCGGCTTCAAATTTTATTCAAAAAGCCCTTGAAGTCTTAAATTTGACTTGCTGAAACCTGCAGATACCCTGCAGTACCTCAACTAGCAGCTAAATTATGTTTTTCCTCATTTTTGCAGTAAAATAAAAACTCCATTAATGGACAAAATCCTAAACCGTAGCACTTAGTGTAAACGTTAAACCTGGAATGGTTGTTAAATACCTAACATTCAGCAAAAATATTAGTCTCAAGCCTGTTCTCATCTTGTATAGCACCGTTCTTTGAAGTATCACTTGGAATTCAATAAATGCCTGACCTGAGTTAGCTGATCACAAGCTCCAAGAGCCGGTGCTGCATGATGATAACACAGGCATGTGATCTTCAGCTGATGCACACCCCTCTCTGCTGCTATTCTGAGACGATACTGCACAGACTTACTGGGAAAATACAATGCGATCAAAGAAACGCCAGGCGAAACGTTAAAGATGGTGGAGATTCTGCTGCTTCAGAAACTTCCTACACACCTCATCTTGTGAGGTGTGTTTGCTTTTAGTGAGGAAAGATGTGGTGATATCCAGGACAAACAAGAAGAACATTGCAATACAGTTTATCACGCCTCAATCTCACCCTTCTGTCTCTGTCTCCGTTTTTTTTTTTTTTTTTAATCCTTGGGTAATCTCAGGCGTGTCAGCAGCAGTGCCACTCATTCATCTGTGGGATTACAACTGGTTAAACAAAGACACTTAATTACCGCTGATCCAACGTCTTATGTGTCTGCTTTAAGTGTGGGTGAAAATAAATTTAGTTTCAATTGTACCGGGTCTGCTGTGTGATATTGTTATGTTTGTGTCCTGTCTTATTATTTTTAATAGCAGTGTAGTATCATTGGCAGGCAGACATACCTGTGTACGGCATAATTAAAGCTGAAATGAGCTTGGCGCTGGGCTTTTACAGCAGCTTTGTTTTTACATTTAAATGACTAGCGCTTACCCAGTGCTCAACATTGATCTTTGATCTCCATTACCAGTCGAAATGTAAGCAAAAAGCTTTTGGCTACCATTTCAAAATGGATTTTCAGTGTTTCCTGCAGTCCTGGGGCAGCAGCGCTTCGAATGGACCCATTAGTTCAAACCAATCCATTAGAGCCAGGCAAAAACAAAACAAGATCCTCAAGAGGAGGCTTTCTCTGTCTTGGAGGATGAAGGAGATCCCTGTCCATGTGCACTCAGGACCACACCACTTAACCAGGACCTTTTTCGGTCTTCTGAGCACAGAAGTGCTGGTGTCCCATGGATGGGAGGCTTGCTTCAAAGTGATTTCCAGGTGAGCAGCTACAGGGCATCCCATAAGCACCGGTTGGTGTCCAAGGAGAGTCTTTGAGTAAATTGAGCCAAGACAGGAGGAGGGTATGATCATCAAGAACAAGTGATGGTCAGGGACAAACATCCGTCCATCCATTTAATTGGCATCCGTTCGTGTGTGTCTATCCTTTCATTTAATTTGTACATCCGTCCATACATACATACATTTAATTTCTTTCTGTTCATCCTTCTTTCTTTTTTCTTTTCTTATCTCCTTCCTTCCTTTCTTACTTCCTCCCATTTTTAAAGCGTGACCACCACCGTGCCCTTAAGAACTCTAGAAATTTAATAGTGTGAAAAACGTAAAGGAGCCCTAATCTTGTTTCAGATTTGGACATGATAAGTTTAGTACACTGATATTAAGAACAAAACAGGAGACGGGATGAAAAGGTCTAATATAGGCAATCCAGCAGTAACTGTTTTTGTGTGAGAAATGTAAACGTAAGTCACCAACACCTGGGACCTGGATCTCCTTTGTGTCTGTATAGCTAGAAGAGCTTCTATGTGGATATTTATAGCCACTCATACAAACATCTGTAAGCAAAACATCAAGCACAAAACAGAACAGTGTGAAACAGGTTTTTGTGCTATTTTTTAACATGGCAACTGACCTGCAGGGTAGACATAAATGGCACACTACAGAGACAAGCACTGAAGTACACCGAGACGACCGAGATATGAGAAGATTCGGAAGGAAGGAATACAGGAGGTTCTTCGGCTATGCTGGAAGGAGATTACACATTTCAAAGGTTTCATGTCAGAAAGATTTGCGTCAGCTCCTCACAGAGGCCTTCCGTTTGCACATAAAGATATTGCGGCCATGTGTGTCTACGGTGGAGTCACAGTGCCACCTGAAAACCAGTCACTTTAGCTGATTTCAGTGTGTTGTTGTCAACAGATACTGCTCGCTTAGAGAAAACATTACTCTGTCGTCTTTAACCAATAAAAGGCTCGCTTTTTAGTGCTGACCCTGCTTATTTCTAAGCTCTTTCTTTGGAATCGCCCTTTCTGGACAGCATCTTGCCAATAATGCCAGACAGACTCTCATTGATCCAGTCATCACTGTTAAGACACCAGGACTAAGATATGCAAACTTAAAGGAATAAACCAAAGGTGTACTGTGGAGTTAAATGCACACACACACATTGCAGATTCCCTAGGTGTTTCATAATGTGTCAATATTGTTTTTTAGGTTGAAGCGTTGATGAGGGAAAGAGAGCAATTGCTCTTTTTATGCATATCCATCTTGGAAACGCACCAGGACACCAGCCTTCTTATTAAGTCCTACTAGAAGCACAGCGGTGCAATACGAAGGCGTTCCCAGTCACATTTACGAGGACTTTTACAGCTCCTCGGTCGGCGGCGGCCTATAGGCGGCCTCTCTTTCTGTCTTGAGCAGACCTTAAAATAAAGCACCCATTGAGGGAGGAAAATGCAAATGTTACAGTGGTGAAGGGAGAGGCCCACAACTGAAGCGCTATTCTTCAGAGCAGGGTGGAAGACTGGACCTCTGTGTCTGCGCCACCCACAGACACACAACGGCCATCGCTCTGACCATTCACTGATGAAGGAGATGGCGGGGGGTCGCGGAAAGGCCTTCTAGCGAGAGATATGGCTATGTTCCACCTCTCTTGAATGTAGCTGGGTAGTTGTTGAGGAATCCCACTAAATACTGTGATCTCTACGTCATGTTTGAGGAGATATAATGTCCTTCTCTTCCCTCCATCACAGGTTTTTTTTTTTTTTTTTTTTTGTGTCTCCCCACGGCAGCGTGTTTGCTATGATAAATGTTTGCCTTGTTTATTTTCTTTTCTGTGCCCCATCTGTGCATTGGCGAAATCCAAATCGCTGCAGTAGCCGACAACAAAGATCTGTCATTGTAAATTAAAGGGAATTCTGGTTAAGAAATTCAGGGTTTGAACACACTAGTAAAGGACCAGGCAGCAGCAGAAACATTGGCCAGATTTTAATTCCTCCTTTAAAGATTAAACAAGTCAGTTTCTTAAGTTCTAAAAATATGTATGAGTTGATTTTCTAAGTGATAACTGAGCTAGATGTTGTGAGCAGCTTTCCCCTGTCAGGAAGCACCTGATCGTTTATCTCTGATCACTCCCTCCTTGACGTTTGTTTCTCCCCGCCATGCAAGGGGGTGATTATCCAATCTAAATCACAGCAGTTATTAACCCATCCCAAAACATGGATCATTGCGTCCGTACACGTGGGAGACACAGTGATGCCTACGATAATAAGCAGCCGCGTGAGCAGGCCCTCGGTGAAAGGTGTAATTTCACCTTGTAGCTATGACTACGCCTAAGGAGGCTGCCTGAACCGCTGAGGTGTTCTTAGCCATTCTTTTCATAAACAGGTGCTTGAAGCCAGAGCGCACCGTGAATGGATTTATGGTGGTTTTAAATAGAGCTTTCTAGTTTGTTTGTAGCTTTGTAGATTAGAATTTGAGTTTTCACTTTTATCTGTGCCTGCATAACCTAGATTTTCTTCACTGTGTTCATTTATGCTGTATGAAATGGTAACAGTTCATCATAAAATGCCTGCTACCATTTTAAATGTCAATGAAAAGTTCTAAATTACTGTCTTATTCAAGAAATTAGAAAATACGCCCAATTAAAAGTACTTGTAAGCAGGTATTAAACTTAGGATTACCATTAAGCCCACATTTTTGTTTTTAAAAATGATTTTTTTATTGGTGTGACACAATTTTCTTATTTTAAATGTCACGCTTTCAGTAATGTAATTGGAAAATCACTGTGTTTAACAGAAGCAAAGGCTTTTAATCATTCATTAGTTTGTAATTAAATCTATATGATCATTTCCATTAGTTCCTAAAATAAATTGACTGTTCAATAATATTCAAATTTATTGAATATGTCTGTACTTATATTTGATTTGTATGAAGACACCCTGCAATTTACAGTAAATTATTAAATTTTAGAGTAATTATTTAGATTTATTTGAAATTGTTAATCTTCCCTGTTTCCCTGGGGTGTGAATATAACATAACACTCTTCAAAGTGGAATAGAATAGATAACTAACTAACTTCTACAGTTAGGTTTAAAACGATTTGAAGTATAATCTAGATTTATTTCAGCCAGTCTGCGCAGTGAAGATGATGCCAAAAGACATTTTAAAAAATCTTCTCTATGTTACATCTTGTGATCATAAATCTCCATAGCAACAACTCATTTTTGGGCTTATCATCTGAACGTAGTTACGCCCTGTAGCAACCAATAATGTAATAACAGCCAGTGGCTTAATAATTTGGGCCATTTTAAACGTATTAAAGCCAATAACATAATAACTAGCCAAAAATGTAATGAGGTTTTTGGGCCAGTAATATAATCGCTGTCTGGCAATACGTTATTATAGTAATAGGTTATTTGGGCAGTATGCTAAAATCCTTTGAAAACAAAATAACTGCAGCAGATAGTGTAATAATACATAAATAGTACTTCATTTCCTGAAAATAGAAGGTTTTAGGGCAATTTGCTCATTTCAAATTGGCTCGCTCTCTAATTATGGCTTAATTAGCCAGTTTAAGAATGAATTTGATATCCAAATTCCTTATTTAGAGTATTGTTTCTTTTCTTACACGTTTAACTTAATTACATCTAAAGAGGAATTTGTTTGATGTACGCATATGGTCGTTAGATTAGTGTATTAAACAGCTTTAAAGTGTTATTTTGTCAAGAACATTATTAAATGATTCATAATATTACAAACAGTATTAACTAAGAAAAACTTGGAACGCTTTCTCTATACAGTATTTTACTGGCAAATACATCCATCCTGAAGATTGTCCATATATATGGGGGGTGTCTATTTTTTTCTTTTTTCATCTTAACCTTTGACTTGACGACAACCAAATAAAACACAGTGAAGCTCAACTCTTTTCTCCATTCACTGATTTTCATAATATAACATTAGGATTATTAGTAGAGTGACAGCCCCTGAGACAAAGGAAGAGAGGAACAATAGAAATTATGTAAAGACAGGAGCAATTTGAGATGGCTGTCAAACCACACGCTTGAAGTCGAGGTGGTTTTCCGGTAAAAAAAGCCTGCACTTAGTGAGATTTGAACCACTCTCCCAAGTCTCTTTACCGCAGTTTTACTTCGTCGCTTCAAACGGGGAATAATGATGAGCCATTCCATGAAGCATCTCTCTCTCTCTCCTTCTCTGGCTACAAACGAACAGAACACAGGCCAAAGAGAAGAGTAGCTACCTTCCTTCTGAGTACCTAAGTTCATCAGGAGGGTCTTGGGTTTGTTTTGATCTCTGCAGGGCGCTATGGCGACAGCGTGCTTCCCTGCAGCCTCTGTCTGGGATGATGTCCAGAGCGCAGCTTCAGCACCGGCACCAGCTCCCCTTTCTCACACCCTCCCACGCGGTTTCCCCCACGCACACTCGCACCGGCCTACGCTTTCTTTTTGGTGCCCACTGATGCGTGAGGCCGCCGCATCATTTCATGGTGCAAATCATGGGGCTCCAATTATTACTTCTTTTTTTTTCTTTCTCTTTTTGCTTTCGGTTGCCAGGTTAAACAGGTGACTTTATTCCTCTGTTTTGAAGAAGTCTGAGCAGACGCTCCAGATTTCTGTGCGCGCACATGCCTATGGTTGTGTGCGTGTGAGACTTGATAATGATTTAGTATGCGTGTGTGTGGGAAGGTGTGATGGCGTGTGTGTGTGTGTGCGCAAAGCATGAAGGAGGAGTGCGGGCGTATTGGTGGCTCACTGCAGCTCTTAAATCGGGTCGTTGAGGCTTCCTCAGCATCATTACAGCAGAGTTCATAGGTCACACAGGTGTAGAAACATTAACGTTCAGACCTTTTAAGTGAAAAGCTACTGTAACATCGCCGATGGTGTTTGAGGCTCTGCGGGCTGCTTTTAATATTGCTCCTGCAGCACAAGAAAGGCCGTTTTTATTACTTCTCCCCTCGATGAGACTTGGAGAGTGTCGGCTGTTTGCTCTGCGAAACAGGATTATACCTAGAGCCGTGCTTGATTAAAAGTATTTTTTTCTGTTTGTCTGCCCACGTATTGTAGAGGAAGAACAAAGCTCTGGAGCAGGTTGAGCATCAGCATCAAATCCCTGTCGCAGCATTACTGAGCTACCAAATATGAACAGAAATAATCCATATTATTCTGCTGTTCTTTTGCATCAAACTCCCATGGGATGCGTCCGTAACGCTAGTTGGAGTTGTCCCACAGAACTGTGATTTGCCTTTTAATATAACCCTAATTATTACGACCTGACTAGAGCGGTCTCTCTACTTTGATTTGGACTCTGATTGTTTGAATGGAAAATTAATTTGCTAATAGTGACATCCTGAAGGAAAACCTGTGGAAGCTACTGGAGTACTTCCTGCCTTCATGACATTTAATTTCCCTTTGGGATGAATAAAATATTTTTAAACATAGTGACATGAACATTTGTTTTGTCAAATAATCAACATTTTTCTTTTCTATTTATACACATTTCTGTCTTGACGCCATTTTTGTGTAAATAAGGATTGTTCCATTGAATAAAGTGTATTCATAATGTTATGTTTTTCTTTGTTTAAGAGCTAAATATAGAATTGGAAGTCGAATTTCAACTGGAATAGAGCTGGAAAATAAAAACAAAGAATCTTCAAATTAAAACAAATTTTCTCAACATGAACCAAAAATTGTTACAAAAAATATATGTTATCTTTTTTATGCATTTTTGCGACTCCAAATACATTCGATTTCACTGGAACCAGGGCCAAGATGGATTGGAAAGGTAGCTGACGAATGTTTGTATCGTAGTTTATTTATGGCCTAGTCAAGCACAGACCTAAATCTAAATCTGGCACGAATCACAAAAAGACCTATTTTGTTGATTAACGGGTAAATAAATAAATTGCGAGAACTTCTTTTGTGTCCTGTTGTTGTGTGTGACGCGCTCAGGACACGCACACGAGTAATTAAACTCAGTCACTACCGATCAGAGCGTCGACACTGGGCAGGCCTGTCATATTTCCTCATCAGAGGAAATTAGCGGGATTGCGATGAGAGGGGATGTTGCTAATTGGGACACGGTGCTGAGGCTGCTCTGTGTCACGGAGTTAAGAGGTATTTAGACAGAGCAGCAGACCTCCTCACGCTACACTGATTCTAATTTATCGCCGCTTCCCTTTTCCCTCTTTCACAGCCAAGACCCGCCGTGTCATGCCTGCCATGTCGTGTCCTCTCCCTCTCTGTCTCATGTCTAATCCATATTAGTCCACTCTGCATGCCTGCTCCCAGATTTCCTTCCCATCTTCCCTCAGGTCAGCCTCTCTCATTCTTGCATTTAGCTCCCCGTGGTGGTGGATTGTTGTGTGTTAGCCACTGGCCTCCGCTTTGACAGACTAATTGTTTGTCCACCAGGATTTCGGTGAGGCCGACCCTCCGTACAACCACATCTGTCCGACTTTCAGATGCGTTTCCGAGATCGACAAGAACAAGAGTTCCAACCTTTGTCCTTCTGTGCAATCCTCGTTTTTCCTGTCTGCTCCGACAACTTGGTGGGCGGCGTGTTTGTGATGAAAGCGCGACGAACGCCTAGCAGAAATAACAAGCTGGCAAATCAAACGCTGTTTTTTTTTATCTTTTAAAATGAGAAAAAAAATGGTTTACAGAGAGACCAGAAGCTTCTGCTCCACAGAATTGACACAAAGTTGCTCTTGTGATCTTTTCACACTCGCCATTTGTGTAACGCTTTAGGTTCTGGTTTGAACATTTTTCCAACTTTTCTTTCTTTTCTGCGTGTTCTTCGTTCTCAGGGACGCTGTACGCGAGAGAACTGCAAATACCTCCACCCACCGGCTCACCTGAAGACCCAGCTGGAGATCAACGGCCGGAACAACCTGATCCAGCAGAAGACGGCGGCCGCCATGTTGGCTCAGCAGATGCAGTTCATGATCCCCGGAACAACCATGCAGCCCGTGGTCAGTGCAGGGGGGACAAAAAAAAAAGATTGACACACACTGACTCTGCTGTCAGGCTCAAAAGCCATTAGAAATATTGTTGCTTTAACGCTGGGAGCTGCTCTGCCAGGTGTGGACGTGTTCAACTGCATCTGTGTACACCCAGGTGTGACTAAAACAGAACATGCCTGCTCAGCAAAATCTTTCCAGGATGCACAGAGGTTGAAAAAAAAAAGAAAAAGAAAGCAACCTTTTTTCTCACTTTCTGCTCTTACTGCGTCCTCTTTGAAACATACCCCTCTCCTTTACCCCCACCGTCTTTCTACCCGTCATCTATCCCCCCGTCTTTCCTCTCATCTTCCTCAACCACAGCTCTGTACAGCTGCACCTGACATTTTTCACTGAAGGACATTAAATCAGAATAAACTTTTAACATTTCCTAATAATTTAGCTGATTTATTGCTATTTTTCCCCTGAGAAACAAGTCCTTGTTTTAAATCATGGTGGTTGTGGATTACCACGAGAAGCTTGGAAAGCCACAACATCAATATAAGTAATTAGCAAAATCTCGCTCATTATTCTGACATTTAGCAAACAGAAATCATTTTGACCTGCTTAATGTCAAACAGTAAAAAAAAAAAAAAATCCAAAGGGTTTGATCTACTTTCCTGTAGAGTAAATATCAGGTTCTGTCTCTTTTCTCTCTTTCTTCTCATTATTCTTCAGTGCCTTGCATTTTACTTGAGAACGTTGCAAAGAGAAACCTCTAATCTTGTCTCTGTCTTCAGCAGACGTTTCCAGTCAGCCAGGGCCTTGGATCCAGCGCAGGCTTGAGCTACACGCCTTACCTGACCCCGATGTCCCACAGCATGGGCCTGGTCCCCACAGACATCCTGCCCAGCACTCCCGTCATCGTCCCCGGCAGCCCACCCGTGTCAGTGACGGCCGGTTCCTCCTCCAACCAGAAACTCCTGCGTGCCGACAAACTGGAGGTGACCCGAACAAAATATATATTTTTTTGTTGTTGCTAAACAAGTCAGTGCTTAAGTTAGTACAAACTCCAGCATCCTTGAGCATACGTTTCTTTGAATAATTTGACTTCTTTCAGAGCCACAATGCGAAAATGAGCAATGATAATTCACAGTGATCCAAACTGGAATTAGCTCAAGTCAAAGTGGTAGTTTGCTAGACAGCCGCAGTCGAATTGGGACGCTGAAAACCAACTCCGAATGTCTCCATCTGCCCTCTTGGCAAACAACTCTGGAGAATAACTGGGATTGTGAAAGAGTCCACGAGGAGGACTTTTTTTTTTTTTCCTGCACCATATTTATCAAGATAAACAGTAATCTACCTAAGACCTGAAGGTGTCACGTGGGCGTGTGCTTTTGCCTGTATGTGTTTTTCAGCAGGAGTGCCATCACTTAGCAACTGAGTGGAGCTGGCTTTAATTAAGCCATATCCCTCTGAGACATGTGTGCACTCCTACACACAAGCCGACAACGCACTTTCATGTGTGTGCAACTTTTTTGCGTAAAAAATGTAGGCGTACTTTATGTGTAAATACGAGTGTGTTTAAGGAAGAAGAACTTTTGTATATGTGTTATAATTGAAGCATTCCTATCTGATATTTCTTTGAATCTTATATTACCTTGTACACAGATGAATGTAATTTGCTAGATTCCTTAAACCTAGCAGCTCTGCTAGATTTAAGGAACTCGTTAAAACTTTTGCGTCCGAGTTGCTTTGGTTTTAGATGCTATTTGATGGTTTTGATTGTTTCATTCTTCATAACTTTTTTTAATGTATAAAAAGAAACTGTTTTGCACAAGATGTCTCTTAGCAACCTGGTGTCAGTTGGTAAGCTGCTGACTGGAATCGTATTATTTAAAGCACAAAACTGATCTTTTACTGGTCAGTAAACGCACCATGCTTAGGCGCTAAGGGACAAAACTGAAAAAGTGGAATTGGTTACAGAAGCAAAAAAATGGTTAAAAAAATGCCACAGTTTAAAATTCAATGCAATAAATGTTAAAAAATTATAGTAACAGTGACTTTTAATCGTCTTGTTTTTGTTTCCCTGTATTGCCAGGTCTGCCGTGAGTTCCAGCGGGGCAACTGCGCCCGCGGCGAGACGGACTGCCGCTTCGCCCACCCGAGCGACAGCCCCATGATCGACACCAGCGACAACACGGTCACCGTGTGCATGGACTACATCAAGAGCCGCTGCTCCCGCGAGAAGTGCAAGTACTTCCACCCCCCTGCCCACCTGCAGGCCAAGATCAAGGCAGCCCAGCACCAGGCCAACCAGACAGCTGTGGCCGCACAAGCTGCAGCCACGGCTGCAGCCATGGTGAGAGCACCGCCCTGCTGGCCAACCACTTTTATCTCAGGCAGAGCAGGAAACGCACACGTTTACCTTTTTTAGTGATGCTTTTAATCAATACGCTTAGGTCTCCTTTTCTAGCTTTATAACTTTTTGTGATGCACTGTAAAAATTGTTTGTTTTTCTGAAAGTTTTCACCATTTGAATCGTGAATAATCTCATCATTCCAAATAATCTTGACTTTGAAAGATTCCAAACACTTCTCGCTTACTATAACAGATCCCCCTCAACATGCAATGTGGAGCCCTGCTTTATTACTGTCCTCTGCTGATTGATTCTAGTGGACTCTAGAGAACAATTCACCAACAATAGTCATCCCGAAGAGGGGCGGCTGAATGCGACAAACAGGGTTTAGCGAGACCTAAACAGATCAGCGTTGACGCCGCAAGAACAATCTGTTATTATTTCACTGCAGCCTCCTTTTATTTCCCAATGCCCTTGGTTCACACAGAGACAATGCGTCGGCTCAACCCCCCTCCATCCCACTTTGCTGCACTCGGTGATAAGTGCGGCTTTCTGCAGATCGGTTGCAAATTGAATCAGGGGAGGATGTAGCATGACGTGGTGGGAGTTTTACCCTCCGTTAGGCTGAGTCATCCGCCGCCAATCGGGGGAGAAGGGAGAGGAGGATGTTAAAACTCTTGAGCACGGCGTACAGTTTTGTCTGTTCTCGCCTTCCCCAAGGCAATGAGTGGCTCCTTTCGATTGGTCCGCTGGCTGCTGCACCTGCACACCTTTCGCTGCGCCAGTGTGCTGACTGACTAATTTTCTTTTCCTACGTGGCATGGGCATGCTTTACGCCTTGCGCACACTGCAGCTCTCATTGGCTGACTCCATCGCTGCTTGCTGTCCTTCTCTTTCCTTTACGAGCCAGTAGAAGTCAGAAAGCCGTATTTAAACACTTCCGTGACCCCTTTTAGCTTTACATTAACTCGCTCATTTTAAAGTGGAAGAAAAGTGATACATGGTGTGTACTATTAGCGAATTAGGGCTATAGTAGGTGGAAAAAACGAAGGAGTAGATTTCCAAAATTTTGAGATTAATCTCAGAAATTATGTAGAAAAAAATGGAACAGCTTGGACATGTTCAACTTTTGAAAATTTTCTGAGCTTCAGATTGTAAAAAAAAACTTAGACTTTTCAAATTCAGAAATTTTCTAGTTGTTTTCTGGAAAAATTCTGATAATAATCTAAAAATGTCTGTGTTTTTTCTAGGCAAAGTTTGACTTTCGGAGCTCAGACATTTTCCTTTTTTTTTTTCTAGAAAATTTCTGAGATTTTTTTTTTAGGTTTTTGATTTTCACCTCCTTTTTTTCTACCTACAGTGACCCTCATATGGTGCCATAGTGTGGCTAGAAAGACAACAACAACAAAAAAACTATCCCATACCTTTAGTGAAACGCGTTAGTGGCAGCGTCATGCTGTGGAGGTTGTCTTGTGACGAGACTGGAGGTTCGACTTCTCAGCAGAAGAACATCAGATCTTCAGTACATTGGTTTTCCAGATCTCAATGCAAATTAAAATGATTCCAGTCTCTAGATTGATGGAGGTTCCACACAGTATTGACTCAGGAAAGCAGAATATAATTGAAATCCTCGGTTGTTGGATGTTTTTTTTAAATTCTAAAAAAATTCTAAAAAACAATGGAAATCGTCATTTTTCTTCCACTTGGTGTCGATCACATAAAGACCCGATAAAATACGCTGAAGTTTGTGGCTGTAGCAATAAAAGAAAAGCATGTTTCTGTTCCCCGTGCTTTGCAATTACAGAATGCAGCCCTCGCACGCTTCAGTTTATCATCTTTATGACCCAGTTCCCAAACTACTGTCAGCTGTTCCGATCTGCGCTAGAGGTGAAGAGGGTTAACCTCGGGACAAGTTGTCGAGTCAGCATCTTTAATCCAATTGTCTTTGAGCCCTCTTCCGCCTGAGCTGTGGCACTTTTATCGCAGCAGATCCATAAAACCTGCGCAGATGCGCTGCTAAAAATAGGGAAAGGTCAGTACCACCAACTCCCAAACGTGTCCAGTAGATAATATCGCACTTCGACCGACGCAGTTGCAGTGGGTCGGGGTTTTTTTTTGTTTTGTTTTGTTTTTTTGCTGTGCCACGTTGTGTTGTTTGCCATGCTGTGATCTCCTTCCTCATTGCAAGTCAAGCGCAGCCATCTTTGCTTTTCATGTCATTTTTTAATTAACAGACCATCTTTCATTTGAACTAACCAGTGTTTTTAAGTCTGTTAACACCGCAGCGCATCAGCAATGCATTGTTTAACAACAAGAAACAGTTGCACAAGTGAGGAAAAAAAAACTCCACATACATCAAGCAAGAGGCTTGTGCATGACCGTCATATTCGTGTGTTTTGTTTTGTTGCGCAACATTCAGGTAAATTAGTCAGCATTTATTCATATTAATGTTCATATTAAATTTTTACCCCACGTAAGCATTTGGAATAAACAGAGCTCCACATTCTGTTATTAAACTCCAACTTGTGTCACTTTTTTCCAAACGTTGAGCTGTTTTTTTTCTTTTTTTTCCCCTGTTTTTGTCAGAACTGCTACAATCGTGCTAATCTCTTATCTAAAATTTGCCCATGCGTCGATATCAAATAGATAAACAGCTGTGTTAGTTGTAGGAGTACATTTTTAGGATCTAATATTATAGCTGCCTTTTTTTTCTTCTTTTTTGCTTTTGTACTAATTAATATAGTAGCTATGTTTCTTTACAGTTAAATGAGAGCAATTTTTTGTTTATGTGCATGCCTATTGTTTTGTATGTGGTATACTGGCATTCAGATTATTTTTGTTTTTGTTTTTTTCCTTCTCACCTATCCACAATGCAATGCTGTCCCCCATGATGCACCTCTGCTTGCTGTTACCTGTATGTTAATACGCTTGAATCCCATTGGCCCACTGCCATCATGTGCTCGCTGCCTGCTAATTAAAGACTCAGTCGACTGCCAAAGCAATGAAGCGACCCCTCGAGGCAACTGTAGACCTGGTACTTGGACCTTTCACCTTTTGCTTTGCATGTAGCTTCTTTAATTGTACTTGTAGCCACTCACAGAATTTAATTTGGCTCTTTTGTTGTTGTGAAACCCAGTAAGACACTTTTTTTAATGTGTAGACCTTACCTGTGGCATTTCTAGATTGTGTTTTTGTAGCAGTGAACGTAAAGCTAAAATAATTCCAGCTTTCTTTAATGTGTTTCCATTTCTTGCCGTTCTTTTCTGGGTTTTTTTGTGCCGTGCATAGAGAAAATAACACTTTGCAATAATTCTAGTGTCGATTTGAGTGAGTGTGGAGCTCAAATCTGTGCTTCTGTGTGCGTGTGTGTGTCTCAAGGCATTCCCCCACGGCGTCCTCCAGCCGCTACCAAAGAGACCAGCACTTGAGAAGAGCAACGGAGCCAGCTCTCTGTTCAACCCCAGTGTTTTGCACTACCAGCAGGCTCTGGCCAACGCACAGCTCCAGCAGCCCGCTTTCTTTCCCACAGGTAAGGTCGTCCACTTCATGCACGTGGCATACAGCTGCAGACAGGTCTTAGCAATCATATTAATCACAAACCCATCTCTTGGGGGCTTCACAGCTACAGTGGAAGTCTGTTTGTTGTTGTTTGGAGCAGCTCCGATTCACTTCCTGTCTATAAAGCGTGATAAGTGCCATGTTTTAGGCTCCATTTTGTTGTAACTTTTTCCAAATTAGTTGAGGTTTTCCTTTTCATTCCACCCTGAGAAGATGCTAAAAACTATACAAACAACTAAAGTGTCTTGCAAAATTATTCCTAGCCCTGTTTTCTCTCTGCATTTTGTTTTGTTGGTAAGCCAACACAAAGCAGAATTCATCTTTTTGTGAAATTATTTTGTCCACAGCTCAGATAGGAAAAACATTAGTTTTTATGGAGTAGCAGCAAGAAAGAACAGCTGAAAGAAAACTTCCCTCCCTTCCTCTATTACATTAATTGACCAACACATTGTTGGTCTATTAAGGTAACAGACCAACAATGTGTTGGTCTATTATGTTAATTCCCTAATAAGACATGTCGGTATTTAACTCCAACATCACAGAATATAAAACAAAATGCTTTTTCTGCAAAGCTGTACACATAATCTAACCCCTAGGGATCTTATATTTTTAAGCTTTAATTCATTGCAACTATAAATCTTCAAGCTTTCGTATAGGTTGGGTTTGTCCAAAATCTAGGAAAAAAAATTCTCAAAGATCTGCAAAGGTCTTTGAGTTTTTTCTGGTAAAAAACTATCTCAGTTTAATCCAGAACTGGACGGAAAGCTGCGCATTTTACTCTGCATGATGCTGCCGTTTTGCTCAACCCTTTAGTTTTACTTTTCCTTCCCCTCGTTTGACCTGAAATTTCCATCTCCGCATTCCATTGAGACAACCCGCCCCTCGGTTAAGCAAGCCGACTCAGTCGCAGAGTTTAGTTGCCACGGGGATCCCACAAAGTTTACTGTTAATTACTGCAGAAACAGAAAAACAGAACAAGCTGAACCTAGGTGAACTTTGCACACGCTCGTAGCGCCTTGCCTGATGTTAAATTCCGCGCCTGTGTCCTCCAGCCTGGGTTTAGCCGCAGCTCCGCCCACTAATGCAGAGCTCTGAGCGAAGAATGCCACTGCTTGCTTTTGTTGACTGCTTCCATTATTAGCTGGCCTCCCGGCTGTAACGGTAGCATCTGAGCTAACTGATGCTTTTTGTTTTTGTCTTGTCTAACTTTGTTGTTCTCCTCCTCCTCAATTAACCCATTTCTTCCCTTCTCTCTCTCTCTCTCTCTCTCTGTCGTTCTCTGCATAAACACAACAGGGTCAGTGTTGTGCATGACCCCTGCTAGCAGTCTTGGTAGGTCCTGACGCTGCTCTCTCTCTCTCTCTTTCTCTCTCACACACACTCACAAACATGCATTTAGGCTGATTTGGGGGGGGAGGGGTGTCTGCAGCCCTTACAGGTGAGACGAAACGTCCCTTAAGATATTTTCTGAAACATTTATGGATATTTATTGAAGCTAAGTTTGCATCACCTGAAGGAGCTGCAGCTCCAAGCTCTTATTTCCCTACCGACTGACTCCGTTGCTAACGACTGTTTTTGTTTATGATTGAAGTGCTGACTCCTGAGCTCTAATATGGCTTCCGTTTTGCCGTGCCGTGTTAACCAGGAAATTTAAATCAGTTTCCCAGAGAAATTCCACAGAACTGGAAATCCAGTTATAAAAGCGGAGTTACAGCATCTTGCAAAAGTATTCACACCTCTAGAGCGTCGCAGTTAAGCCCTACTGTGGGTTGGTCTAGCATTAAATCCCAATTTGGTGTTGGAATTCCATAGAATGTGATGAAATGTGAAAAAGTCGAAGGGGCGTGAATGTTAATTGCAAGGCGCTGACTATAAATAAGAACTTTTACCATGTTTTGACAGAATTGCATATTCTTGGCAGTAGCCATGTGGCGTCTTCCTGCTGTTCACTTAGTCAGGCCAACTGGTTTAAATTCGCATCAAAATATGCGTCTTGTTAACTTCTCTGGGAAAGACATAAAACTGATTTTTCCATATAAATTTCCTTACTTGTGATTGTAATCAGCTTCTCTCCTCTTGTTTTTTTGTTTTTGTTTGTTTTTTTCCTCCCATTCTGTCCTTCTCCTCCTCTTTCTTTCTGTCCTCCTGGCTTTGCATTGTGAATGGTTGCATGCCATCTGCCGGTGTAACCCTAACGATGGCTCGCTGGCTCTCTCTTTCTCTCTCTCTCTCTCTCTCTCTCTCTCTTTCACCACATCCGCCACCGCCATCGACAAAACGTTGCCGTCGACACACGTGCCATGACTGTTGCCATGGTTGCCATAATGCTCCACCTACCTGGTCATTGCTACCCCTTCCTTCCCCGTCCTCCCCTTCTTCCTCCCCCTTCCGCCTCAAAAACAAAGTCCCAATGATGTACAGTGCTACGCCTGCTACTGTCTCTGCAGCAACAACTCCTGCCACAAGTGTCCCCTACGCAGCAACAGCACCAGCCAATCAGGTTTGCTCCTTTTAAAGCTTTCTTTCATCAGTCCCCGGAGCTCTGAATAAGTACTGCCTCCTGATAGTTGAGCTGCAGCAAAACCTGCAGCATTAGCCATACTCCAGTCATCCATGAGGCTGCACAGGGTGAAAGCTGGTGAGTGGGTGTTTTCTACAAAGTTTAAAGCAGAGGGACACCACCTGAGTTGCGCCTCTTTTTTCCGTTAAAGTCCACAGCGCGCTCCTAATGAAAAGCACTTCTTCAGAGCTCCCACATTTGCAAGTAGTACTTGTGTTATGTTGCACCACTTCCTGGTTTTGTTTTGCATGTTTTATTTTCCACTTTTCTTGTTGTCTGAAACTATAAGGCCTCTCCATCCGCAGCCGGGACGTCATCTGTACCGCTTGTGTGCGACGCAGACACAGACATTCAAGCAAAAGGGCACGAAAACATTCCTGGGTCTCTCTTTTAGGAGTAGCCACAGTTAAAACAAGATATTTCTATACATCGTATCTAAATATCTGGTTCCACTTATGATTAAATAGAATTATTAGATTAAAATTAGTTCCAATCGATTAACTAATAATGTCCGCTTAGACCTTCTTCCGCTTCTCATCTTTAAGCAGAGGCAGTTGATAGAGAAACAAAGGGGACACATGAGAACGGGAATGAGAAATGGTCCAAACGGAGTTTGTTGTGGGTTGCAAACTGCACGTAATGCGGTTCTGTTCTGAAACACAAACACTCGACACACTCCCTCACCTTAATAGTGTTTATTTATGTGCTACAAATGAGGATGTAATGACAAAAATGCAGCGGGAAAAAAAAAGAAAAATTGTAACATGATGCAAAAAAAATATGACGCTAATAAGTAAGGTTGATTTTCAGGGTTATTGTGAGTTATTACACTGACAATAGTGAAAAGTGGAAAGTTTTAACATTCCATCAACATACAGTACAGACGGTACTTCTGTACGTATATGTCTCTGTTAAAGGGGAATTAAGTGTTTCATGTATTCCTTTCATCTTTTATTTTAATATTCAGCAACTTAAGAGGTTCCTGTTTTGTTATATTTCATCAATATGTCTAAAAACAATGTGAGAGAACCACAATGTTTATTCAGTCAGTACAAGATAGCCGACACAAAATAATAAGATTTAGTGATATTTTTTTATATATATATTTTTTTTATTCAACATATGAAAATATTGCTCTTTTATGTTAAGGAAAGACTGTCAACCCTCTTGATACAAGAGAAAACTCAGTATTTTTGTTTCTCTTTTTAAACGGGAGCGTCTCAATTAATCATCAGTCGATAGATAAGCTCAATCAACTTTAGATGAACTCATTACGCTTCTTTGTTTTTCCTGAATGTAAGGTTAAAGCAAGAGGTAAATCATGAGAAAACAGTTCCAGGGAAAACGTAATCAGAAGCCGTCTAAAAAATGGCCTCTGATCAAACGGCGGCTCTCCTGAAAGACGAACAGCTCCGACCGCCGGGGTGAAGCGCGTGCAGCCCCATTTTTAAACCTGGAAATTTCAGGAACGGTGGCAGCGCCCCAGCCTCGCTCACACAGCTGGCACTCATTTACTGCTGGATCCGAGCAGAGGTGCTTTGAGGACATGCAGCAACATGCTCCACATGTTAAACAGAAACAGCCAGGTGCTTTTTTTTTTTTTTTATGGTTTTGTTTTAGTTTTCACCCCCTCAGTTTCAGAAAACCATCTTTGACAATCAAATAATTAACAGCAGTGCCTTTATCCCATCTGATGAGAGCGGACCAACATTTTGCTTTCAAAAACACAAACAGAAATGTGTTGTCCGTGTCTCCATCACCATTAATCACAGGTCCATTACCCAGCGTCGTATTGCTGCTCATAGTCCGGCCGCGCGCACACTTCCTGTGAGTCACCGTCTCTTCCTGTAATTGGCATGCAGCAGCAGTAGCAGCAGGAAGCAGAGCCACTCTTTAAAGATGCATGTGGGACAAGGAGCTGGAAAAAAGGGTGACGTAAGCCCTTCGCTGTCTGCCTCCGTTTGCCTCCCACCCAGCAGTTAGGGCGCACACCATCATCCTCCTCATCATCAGCTGCGCTGCATACAGTCTTCACCTTGGTTACTCCACTCCCAGTCATGTGGTTTTATCAAATCCAGAACCGGACGGGGTTTTATTCGTTTTCACTGCCTGGCAGGCCTAAGGCAGCTGGATTGAATCTCATTTTAATATCTGGGTAGTTTCTTCCTCGTCTCATTCAGGCCAGAAAAAGAAATATTTAAATGCTTTGAAAAATGGACATTTGAGACTGAATATAACTACTGCAGACACGTCAGATAGTTGCAGACAGCGCGACAGGTTCAGAGTCTGGTCAAATCACGACCGGCGAACCGTTAACGTGACGCGACATGAAGGAGCCAATCACGTCCCTCCATGTCTGAGCATAATATTAACCATGTGCTACCACTGCTGTGTCCCTGGTAACATCTCTGCTGCTGCAGGAGCTTTCTGGAGGTGCAGCACGCTCTAGTGGTGGACTATTTTTACTACATATAGAGATTGTTTAACAATTAACTAAACCATCAACTGTGTTGAACCACTTTGTTGCTGCTTCTACTTTATTTTTTCTTTTTATTACGGCTCCCTTCTGTGCTGTGGAGTGTTCACGTCACACACTGTGCCGTCCGTATGTTGTGTGTGATGGGATCAGTGGCTTCCATCCTGCTGGCTGAATGCTGTCTACTAACAGGAACCATGCAGGGCTTTGTTCTGCACTGGCTTTCTGCCTGGGACACCAACATGACTGCAGCCTGCGGCTCCTCTACCTTTACCCCCTTCAAAGATCCTCTCATCTTTGTCCGTCTTCCCTTGTTTGTTTGTTTCCTCTCCCCCCAAGGGTTGCAGGTCGGTTATTTTAGCCTTTCAAAATGTATTCACACCCCATTTTGCACTAACTTCAATATACTTTATTAGAATTTTATTCAAATGTATAGTTTGCTTTATCTAATGAAGTTGTAATTGACGATACTTCAACTACTTTTATGTTGAGGCATAAGAGTTGGACAGCCGACTATCAAAACTTACCACATCTACCGTAGAAGTTGTGATATGGAAGCATATCACAATATTTAAAGTAGAAATTAGAGAAAAAGAGCCTCCGGTATCTTAAGATGACAGGATATTTGTCCAGATATGATTTTTTTTGTAGCTCGTGAACTTTTCAATGTAAACTAAAGCAGTCTCTTCCTTTGTTATTTCTGTGTCTCTGGCTTGCAGATCATCCTGAAGTGAGCGTCACCAGGGAAACGGAGTGTCACGAAGCTGCACTAGGAAGCCCAAAACAGCCCCTCTGTAAATACTACCTTGCCTCTCCCATAGATCCAGCAACCTGCATGCTAAGAGTGTAACACTTCAATTTAACCACCGGAACTGCAGAGCCGCTGTAACACACACACATTCACATAGAAAACAAAAGATATACACACATATATATTATATATATATATCCATATATATATATAAAATACTGTATGTATTGCTAGAAAACAGAATATGAACATGAAAAAGTTACAAATACTCTTATGTATAGTCCAGACACACTATAGCTACAGTGGAATATCAACTCATGGATATTTATTTTAGAACTTCAGAGCAGCGTTCACCCCGACAGCCACACCTTCATGTCCCTTCGCTGTTTCAAACGATAGCCTGCCCCAGACGCCCAACATTTTCTGCCCAGAAACATCTCGCCACGACAGCGCTACGTGCTCTCTCCGTTTTTATTTTTGCCATCGCCCCGTCGCTGCAGAGTCGACCCGCTCGCCCTTTATTTGCCGTGAGTTCAGCTTGTTCGCATGCAGTCCAGACTGGAGAAGCTTGACAAGGCTCGGGCCTGCGCCAAGGGCTCGACAGAAGCTGGAGGGGTTAGCTTCAGTCATACCAAGCCTTTTGTGTGTGTACGTGCGACTGTGTGCGCTGTGTGTGTCTTTGTCAGGAAGCTGATGGTCTGCCGGCAGACTGCGACTTTAAGCGAGGACTTGCAACTCCAGGCCTGGTAAATGAGTTTTTTTTTTTTTTTTTTTTTTTTTTTTTGTTTGTTTTATTTTTTAGAACCGGGGGTCATGTGAGGGACTTAAGTGCTAAATCTAAACATAAAAACAACAACAACAACAAAAAAAGTTTGAAAAAAAAAAAACAAAAACAAAGAAAACGGTGCATTTGACGACACTCGTCAAGCAAAAAGATGACTTGAACTTTGAACTGGAGGGCTATCTGTGACCGTCGGTTGTCCTGTCCAACCCTACTATCACCGATAATCCTGTTTCCATTTTAGAAAACTGTAGAAGTGCCTCAAAAAAAAAAAAATTTTAAAAGAAGCTCATCGATGACACATAAAGCATCCAGGGTGTGGATCACTAAGAGTCACAAAAACCCCACCGGCTGTTAAATCCATACGGACTCTTTTCGGGGAAAGACATTACACTTCGCGTTGCCGGGTGTGGCGGGGGGACGGGGGGTACAACTTCCCCGGCAACGGCTCATTTTACATCACAAGTGACTTTACTGCAAGGAGAGAATTTAAAGGATCGACAAATCAAAACTAGCTTTGTAGAATGTTTGGTGACGTTTCACGGTGTATCCGTCGTTTCTTACATCAGTTTCAGTAGTTTACATGAGGAAAGTGAGTGAGAAAACAACGTATTGTAAACTGTGTAATGTCTGTAAAGTGTCTGTTATTTTGACAGTTTCTATTCACGGTTCTAGAAAATGTATTCAGACTTATTTAAAGAAGATGTGTTGTGTCCACTATCAAGGCGTGTTTGACCCTCCGCCTCCCGAAACAAGTGTTCATTTTTCAAGGCCAAGACAAGAAAAATCTCATTGGGTTTGCTTTTTTTTTTTTTTTTTTTCTCTCTACAAGTTTTTCTCCATTTGATCAAAAATTCTGATGTAATCTCATGGTGCTTGATCAACACTGACAATCCACAATCGAAACGGTTTGTTTTCATGCACATTGTGACCTGTATGTACACCGTAGCAACAATGATGTAATAATGGCTAATAACCAGATTTAGGTCATTTTAAATATAATATTGTTGTGAAGCTTTTAAGCCAATAACCTAACATGACACCTTATGTCATCCAGCATAAATCTTTATAAGCAGCTTTTAAAGCAACTGGGGAAAAACTGGCTTTATTTGCGATAATTGCTGTCCTGTTTATGGAGGTATTGCCGCCCCCAAAAAACTCCCAACGTAGGATTCTTGACACCTAAAAGGTTTCCTACAAAAAAATAAAACGCTATAAAAATCATATAAGTGCTAAGTTTGACTCTAATCAGACCTTCAAAGTGTTTATTTTCAACAATTTCTTACCTTTTTCTCATTAAATTAAAATTATCTAAATATAAATTGTGTAGTGCAGAGTGGAAGGATTTGGAGGGTGTGGAGGTTTTAACTAGACTATTTTGTGTTGCAATAATTTATTTCTATGCAATAGCACAACAAAGTACAACGAAGGGGTTCCATTTAGACTCCTCTATCTGTTGTGCTGCCAACTAGTGGTTGAATATGTAATTCCATGAAAAAAGTAACCCCTTAAATTTTTAAAATGTGTACAAGGAATTAGTTTTTTGTGTCAGACAATTCTAAATAAAATAGACTGTTATTTAAATATACAGTCGATATAAGATTAAATGAGGTATTTTTATGTGATGGCCAACACTGGGAACCAATTTGGGTCGAAGATTCTAAGGATGTAACTTTTAACTTTTTGAGGTTTAAGGGGGAAGTGAGGTGGAGATTTTTGACATTCATTACAAACTATTTGGAAAAATCCATGTCACATTGACAAAAATATCAGCAATTGAAAAATGAAAAGTGGCTAAAAGGGAACAATTGGTTCTACAGAAGTTAATGTTATGTTAATAGCGTGAGAACTAATTATGCTATTAGCAAAATGTCATAGTAATGGCCCACAAACTTAATATTATTGGTTCCATTACTCTTTCATAACATTTAAAATGGCCGTTATTGGTATTTTTTGTGCTGCTGGTCATTATTACCTTATCGGTTGCTACACACTCTTTTGTGAAAAGCGGTAAATTGTCCTATTTTGTTGTAATTTATCTTGCGTCACGCTAGGCGAGATTTTACTCAAAAATGATGTTGTAAACTATCCTGTTTTGAGATGAATGTAATTTATTGAGCTGTGCAGCGTTTCTGCACGGATCGGTTGTCCTTTTTCTTTTTTTTTTTTAAAGGCCAAGCCCTCCATCGAGTCGGCACATGAGGAGTCACACGGCGGCGGGGGAGGCTTGAAAAGCTCTCCCCAGCAATGGAACTGGAAACATTTCTGGATCTTTCTCGCCCTCTTGTCGAGGTTAAAAAGAAAAGGAAAAAAAATTTTGGGTAAAAGATCAAAGCGTAGTAGTAAAGTTGCTTGTGTTACTGGGGGGAGGAAAAAGTTTATTGTATAGATGATGTTTTACCAATGAAAAAAGTGGGGCAAAAAAATGCAAAGAAAATTTTGAAAAAGATGTACTTTTCAATCTAGTATGATAGTATTTCATAACAATATTAAGTTGTTGCGGTGGCAACCAAATGTTGCAGTTACTAAAGTTTGGTATTTTTGTAAATGACATTAAGTTGATTTTTGTTTGTTTTTTTGTTTTTTTTTGCTAGAACACTGTACACAAGGTAGATTGTAAAGAAGATATGAACATTTCTTATTCAACGAGAATATGACAGTGACCTGATATTTTCACTAGCAAATAACAGCCTCTATACTGACTGTAACACTTCTAGATTTAAAATCATCAATGTTATATAGATTACATATAAATATGAATATATATATATATGTAAGAACTAAATATTCTATAAATTATTAAGTTCAGATGTAAAACTCCTCCCCTGACAAAGGACCTTTAAGTTCCACACTGAGACTTTTTATTAGAAGCGTATTTATCTGTAGATTTTAGGATTGCACTTTTCTTTTGTTTGTTTTTCCACTTCCTTTAGACTTCGAAGGCATCAGTAATTAATTCAACATATTGTTGCATGGGAAAATATTTTTCTTTACTTACTAAACGATAACATACTGAATGTTTTTAAAGAGAAACAAAAGAAAAAAAATACATGTTTGTACGGCCTGCAGCAACCTTGCGTATGGGATCCCTTCGAGGCGTAAGGTTTCTCGACGTGCATTTGCTGGCGTTGATAAGATGGTTTTAAAAAGAGAGAATGGGGAAGACAAAAAACAGAGAAATGTAAGCACTTTCTGAGCAGTTGGTCAACTGAGCAGACTCAGCTTATCCAAACACTTTGCCTTATCTTGAGTCCATCGTGCTTGAGGTTTTATGTTTTTAAGAGCTCTTCTGAAATTTATTAAAAACGACTTGAACGGACTCACTTCTCAAATCCCTTCGGAGTTTCATTTCAGTTGTGATTCTTTATATCCGAGGTCGTTTCATTTTCCTTAAAGGTTTTAATGTGTGCGTCATGAAGCCAACTGGGAGCACTGCAACAGAACTGGTCTCCTGGAATACGTAGTAGCCATGTTGGGTCCCATTGCCTTACAATGGAACAGCTTGAGCATGTAATTCACAGCTTATGACAGCAGAGGGCACTACAGTAGAGACCGCAGGGTTGCAGTCTCAGTTGCAAAGTTAAACTGACAATAAGACCCTCATTGGATTCATAGATTTAATGTAATCCTTTTAAATGTATTTTTTTGCATATATTTTGTGCTATTTTATGTTTATATAGTCAGTTGTTTCTTTGGTTCCAGCGAGATAGTGTAAAATCTATTGAGAGAAAGAAATAAAGAAAATGAAATTATCTTTGTTTTGGCCTGATGTGTGTGTGTGTGTGTGTGTTTTATACATTTAATAAAAAGATGTTTTTAAAGAAAACTAGAAACATATGAAACGAGCAGGGTTCAGACGCCTTTTCTCTGGAATCTATTTGTTCTGCCATTTTCCCTAAAGCGCCACAGTTGGACCCAAACTCCCACTGCCCTAAAAAAATAAACGTTGGGCATTGAGTGGATTCAGAACTGCATGGATTTAGGAATGGCTGAGAGTTAATCTGTTACGTTTTTACAACATATTTTAAAACACGAAGAAGCCAAAGACTGGTACAAGTAAGAATTTTTCATTATTTTTTTACTTTGGGGTCATTTCCTCTTGGAGCAGGGTTATGCTGGCTTACTAATGAACTTAATTTGTGTTATGATAAATAGTGTTCTATACATCAATAATCTTAAATAAACCACAATATTTTTAAAAAATGAATGTTGCAAACTAAAATAAAGGAGCGTAATAAGACTAATTGCCACTTTCACTCTCGTTAAAGGCAACAAAATTTGTTGAGATTTTACAGAAGTTTTCCTTGAACTACTATTTCTAGATATTTCTTGGCCCAGTCATAAAATTTCCACTTGTGTGCTCTGCATCTAATGTTCTGTTGTAAAGAGTCAACAGGGTTCCAAGAAATGTGTTGAGGACTTGAGAGGAATCAAAAGTGAAGACACCATCGACCTGTTCTCTAATGCTACAACCTGCCTGGAGCACCAAGAAGTACAAGGCGTTCGGCGCTCAGAGACATGGTTAAGGTGACGAAGACCGAAACCGCTACCATATATTTGCATGTTAGGGGACAGATAATCGGTGGAAAAATTGATCTCCTTCATCTACAGCTATTATCGCCATATGTTGAAATCTGACCAAAAACGACCAATCAGAGCCAGGAGGCGGGACGTAGTGCTGTCAATAAACCACATGTAGCTGCTAAATGGCAGAGAAACAATTTACCGTTACTGGGAAACCGTTCATCGGTAGCTATGCCAGCTAGCCTGAGCATTCACAACAGAATCTGGAGGGGATGAGCAGCGCCACATAAGATTGTGACTGACAGCACTAAGGCCTGCCTCCTGGTACTGATTGGTTGTTTCTAGTTAGCACCGGGAGAAGGCAAAAGAGCTAAATTTTTTCACAGATTATCTGTCTCATACCATACCGTCACCACATAACAGCTTAAAAAAATATGCTCAGTAATTAAATGAATATGATTGCTGTTGTTAATGTATAATTTTAAGGTATAAATCAAATATGTGGCGTTATTTCAGAATTGCCCCTCCTCCCTCACTGTTAAACATGGCACTAATCGCCCTCCATATCTTCCAGGAAATGGTCGCATCCAGAGGATGCGCCGACTCCAGAGGCGTGGATTCCCAGCTCCACTGTCTTCTTAAGGCTACATCTGCTCGTTGCCTTTAACTCCGCCGAACCCCGCGGTGCAGGGAAATGTAGCACTGGCTCTCTGTTTTGTCGGCGCATTAAAAAAAATGAGCCGTCTAGATGTTTCTAATAATAGCCGCTCATATTTTTACCCCACCGCCGCCTTATTGCATTATGGATGCCTCTGGAATGGTGTCCCTTCGAGGTAGCGTGGGAATATCTCAGTAGAGAGGCTGCTCCAGCATCCATTCCTGTGTAGCTGTGGGAGCATCTCGTCTTCCGGAGGCTGGCTGCAGGCGCCTGTGCGAGGGGATGCGTTTCTTCTTTCTCCTCTGCACGCCGGGTTTGACTCCAGAGGAGCGGTAGGCGATGCGGGAGTACAAGGTGGTGGTGCTGGGCAGCGGCGGGGTGGGCAAGTCCGCGCTGACGGTCCAGTTCGTCACCGGGACGTTCATAGAGAAGTATGACCCGACCATTGAAGATTTCTACAGGAAGGAGATCGAGGTGGACTCTTCTCCGTCGGTGCTGGAGATCCTGGACACGGCGGGGACCGAGCAGTTCGCCTCCATGAGGGACCTTTACATCAGGAACGGCCAGGGCTTCATCCTGGTCTACAGTCTGGTGAATCAGCAAAGTTTTCAGGACATCAAGCCCATGAGGGACCAGATCATCAGGGTCAAGAGGTGAGACCCTGTCCGGCTTCATGCATTCCAAATACACGTAAAGTTGATATAAAATATGTGCTTGATAATGGATGAAGGCGAAATGGCTGACTGCCCAGGGTGGCATGGCCTAGGGGCCGCCATAAGGAGCATGGGATAAAAATTCAGTTCATTTATTTATATATTTTATTAAATAAATTATCATCGGTTGCACCTTTAACGACATATGATATAATTTGTATCTAACCGAATGGACGGTTTTGTTTTGAACTCTTTAAAATTTGAGATACTTACGACTAGTCAGATATCAACTGGATTGTTCCTAAATGAAATAATCCAGTGATGGATTTATAAAGTTTGTATTCTGGAAAACAAAAAGATAGCATCTTTCTTGGCACCCTTTTAAACTGAGATGTGTGAAAATGTTCTGTTTAAGTCAATCAATGTGAGATCAGTGCTGTTTTTAGCAAGTTGCGTTGTGAAAAGTGGGTGTGTTTTTTGGTTGTGTGTGAGGCAGCACAAGCTATTTATACAAAAACGCTACCACTGATGTGTGTAAGGGAGTTATTACAGTTGGTTTATATGTGCTTTAAATGCACCAGCTAAGAAAGATCACATCATCAGAAAATACTTAGTACCATTTTGTTCCTGGATAAAACCAAGACCCATCCTTTTATCTTCCCTCTCTTCTCCCCCGGAGTCGTCCGTGGAAAAACTTCAACTGGTTTCCCCATAAGAGCCCAGCTGCAGCTCACCTGTCTCACAACAACCATCCCAAGTGTCCCAGATTCTTCTCCTGCGTCTTGTACTCTTGATTTAACTCCGAACAGCTTTGATTGGCTCGGACAATGACTCAGATTTTGCTTGTACCACCACTAACTTCATCTTCGAGGAAAAAATTTTAAAAATTCACAATCCATTCCCTTTTTTCAGCGGTGATCTAGCTATAAATTCTTGGCCCTGAGCCTCTTTTAATTTATTACTCCTCTCTCAAAATGTGTTGAACAGATGATTTCGTTTTTTAGGGGTTTGGTTTGACGTCAAGACCCAACGCCGTTGGAATTTGACTAAAAATGTTGTGGCGTAACGTTCCCGTTTCCAGAGGCTCAGTTCGGCTCCTGGAGTGAACCGGATGACCTGAGTGGAAGCAGCATGACGACGCACAGCAGAGGCGAATGCATGAGGGAACTCCACAGACATGAATAATATAACGATGGAGCACAGCAGCCTCCAGTCAGCTGCCACCCTAAACAGAGCCACCAGGTTTCTACCAGTGTTTCACTCTGCTCTGCAGAATCTGGGAGAAGGAAAAGGTGTAATTAGACTCGGAAAACTACTAATATCCCAAACACTTTCACATCTAAACACAGCTAAAACAACTAATCACTATTAATCAAGTAATTTCAATAATTGTCAACTAATTTATTAATTGATTAATTGTTAACTAGAGTGTATAGATTCAGATGCAGTAATTAAACCAAAACTGTACTATATATACATACATATATACATACACATAGCAATTAAGATTCAAAAAAATCTTTGTAATTCTGGAGACTCACCTGACTCAAATTCTGTAAAATAAAAAAAAAAAAAAAGAAAAAAAAACTCTAATTAAGGTCCTTTTTCAATCCAATTATTAATCTGTTCATCCAAATAAATTGTCAGCAGATGAATTCTATGCTGACGTTGATGTTAGATCAAGCAGAAATGGCAGTTTTTCACATGTTGATGTTAAAAATCTTTTTTTTTTTTTTTTTAGCTGCAATGCTTGATCATTGCTATGAATAATCAAGCATTCACTAAAAGAACGCTAAATTATTGGAATGCTTATGTTCTCGTATAGAAAAGGTGCGGACATATTTGTGCATTTGCATACTTAAATGTATTTCTAATATTGTATAACAAAGCTTAAGTGGTTAAATGAAAAATCAGCAGAAGTGACCTTTGTTTTTTATCCGATTAATCTTCAGAATAATTGATAGCATAGTCGATTACTAAAATTTTAGCTACAGGCCTAATATATATGTGTTTCAATCCAGGTCTGGCTTTTGGGATTTTATTGGGAAAACCTTCACAATTATTCACAGTAAAGACAGTTATTTTTGTGTCTATAGCAATTCAAGGCACATGAATTGTTCCACCGTCTCATCTGTGTTTTATGATCCCCACATGCACAACTATCTTCACACAACAATGTTAGCTCCTGGTCTCCATTAGCTATCTCCCCTCCCTCCAAACTTGTTGCTGAGCCAGCAGCAGTAACAACAAACACCACACAGAGATATGTGCCCACTCACTAGAACTTAATGGGATTGTGTTGTGTGAAAGCCAAGAAGACATCAGGCCTCCATTAGGGAGCCACATGAACGAGAAAGCTTATGCAGAGGCAAACATGGGCAAGAAAAGGTAGGATCCTGCAGACTCCTGTGGTGCACAAGCACAGCATCTGACATAAAGACTTTATGGAAGACGTTTTGTGTGAAAACAACAACTGGGTGTGGCCTTCCCAGCAAGCCAATCGCCTCCTTGGCATGTCGAGGTTTTACTGTCCCTCGCCCCACAAGGAGACAGCGTGTTCAAAGCACTAGAGCCGCGTTTTCACGCTGCACTGATGCTGTGTCTAATAGCAGGAGGTGAGCGTCACGCTATGCTGAGTGGGAATAGGGTGGAGAGGCTAAAACTGTGGTCCCGGAGGGCACTTTGGTGTAGGTACAAAGCAATTTTCTTGACCAGAGGCTTTTAGTGTTTGCAATCAGGGCAAAGAGAGTTGTTTAAACAGCCGCCTCTTAGCACTCATTGGATTTAATGTATTTATTGCAGCATGTTTGCTGAAGTCTTTTAACCTAGCTCGTCATTTCACACGTCTTTGGAAGCTGAAGGTAGTCTTTGTGTTGTTCTAATCCAGAATAGAAAAAAACAAGGACCCAAAATGCCTTTGGCGGTCTAACGCTCGTGACTAAATAACAAAAACAAAGCCCCCTCCTTGTTAATTATATTGCAACCTCTTCAACTTATCTTGTAACCCCTCAGGGCTACGAACATGCTTTGATGTCTATCTCCAATTTCCTACATTTAGATGACTATCACCACTAGTTGCCACTAGGGAGCTGGAAAACAGAGACTGTACTCCCGGATGCCAAATAAGTGGAAACAGTGAACGTCCATAGCGCCTGGGACTTCTTGGTTGGAGAAAATGGGGTACAGTTTAGGTAGATCCAATGTATAAGTGAAATTTTATTCACTTATAAGCAATATTATAAAGATCAAAGAAAATCATTTCACACTGGTTAGGGTGAGAGAAAAGGGATATTCATGGGTCTCTGGGTGACTACAGAGTTACATTTTAAAGAAATGTTTTGATTTTATCTGGAGTCAGAGGAAGAAAATGAAATTTTGTAGTTTTTTTTTTTTTCAGTCAGCATGATGAATTTGAAAACCATATTGTGCCTAAGAGTATTCTGAGTGATTCAAACAATTGGAAAGTTGGTAATGCAATCTAATGGATGCATTCTCTAAAGAGAAGGAAGTAAAATAATGAACTACCATAGCTGGAAAGTGTTATAAATATTTAAGTTTGGCATATCTGCCCTTTTATTTTTGAAAGAATATTACCATTACATTAGGTTAATAGTCAACATACGCCTCTGGCACTATAGCAGGCTTAATTTAATATCCAGCTAAACTAGACTGACTCGGGTCTAAAAATGTGTGGCACGAGTCCTGAATCTTGTTGGTGCCATGTATGCTACACATGTGCCGCATGCTGCAGTAGTGAATCAAAACCAGAATCACTTACTCTCATTCCACACCGTCACTGCCCTGATAAAGGACTACTCACCTCAGCATGCTGAGTGCTTAATTTGGCCCCCACTGACAGCAGCCTGACCTGTTTTCTGATTGTTGTTAGAGCATTTAATGCTGTTTTAACACCTTATTGCCTGGTAGATTCAGTTCAATTGTTGCAATTTTGACAACATTTGTAACAAATGTTGCCAAAATTGCAACATTTGTTACATTTTCATCAGACGCAATCTGTTCCCCCACTCGCCTTTGGTGGTGTTGCAGCAAAAACTACTGAAGGAAGCAACACTAAGTCTTCTGAAGAAGACTGAGCACAACTTTATCCTTCATGAAATGTAAACAAAAAGGATTTTAGTAGTTGTAGGACCACGAGATGTTTCTCCGACTAGCTCTAGACACGTGCTTATTTTGGTCGTATTTATCCAGAATGCCTTGCGCGACAGTCTGCTTCCTGAAAACATAGGATGAGCAGAAAACTGAAAATATCACCTTAATAAAGATCAAAGATTACTTTATCAGTTGATCTTGTTTTAGTTTTTAAATTATTTTTAAATTAGTATTTTAAGGCTTCTCCCCGTTATTGTGTTTAAAGTTTTTCTTCAATTTAATTCTTTCATTATGTTTTCTTTATCTCTGTTTTTCTCCAGAGCGTTTTGAATGACCTACTGCACGGCTGCTGCAATACAGAGAAACTTACCTTGAATCCCCAGTTCAAAAAACACAAACTAACCTGTTAAGCTTTCTTCTGTGAACTCCGGTACAATGTTTAGTGTCTCTGCTGCTAATGTACAGGTAACCTGAATTGACTCGTGAGTCGAAACGCTTCAAAGTGAGTTATCTTGGTTTATTGCAGGAATATTCACAGTCTGCTATTTATTCTCCCTGATTTCTCCTTCATGCCTCTCGCGCGCTGCAGCATGGGTGCTACAGAAGCTTTGTTCTCCGGCAGTAACACCCTTTGGGAGTTGACGCAGAGTTGGTGCTACAGAGGCTGCGATTGTTCAGATACAAGGCGGCGTTGTTGCACACCATAACTCCGCTGACAATGAATTAAGAACAGATGCAGGGAGAACAGAGATGGCTGCGGGGCCTCGCGTCCAAGATGTCTGACTGTTTATTTGCTGTTTGCGAGTGTTTTCGCTGTGGGGGCTTGTGAAAATGAGTTAGTGAAGTCACTGCAGATATTTAGCACAGCAGGTAGCCCAATAAACGTGATGCAGCCAGGGGGGATAAATGGAAAAACTAGAGCCAACGTTTATTTATTTATTTTTTTATTAGTTATATAGATGCGTTTGGTGTGTGTTGGAGCATTGCATGTTTGTATTTTTCCATCTAGCAGCTGAAATAACACCCTGCAGAGTACATGGCAATAAGCTGTTTTCGTGTTGCTTGTTAAAGTTGTTTCACATTCCTCACGCATGCAGCTTCTTAAACCCAAGACTGTTCTGAATCTGAGCTACAGAGGATGAGGGCTGCAGAAAACTAAGCTGAAAACATTTAGTATTGTTCTGAAAATGTTTTTATCACAACAGACATCTGATTCTGTAGCTCACCTCCTGCTGTCTGATTTTCTTTTAATCTAATTAGATCCTCTCCCTCCCATATTCATGCCTCCAGGAGTTTCAACCAAGCATATGCTAGTTGAGCTGCATCGCTGCCCGACATTTAAATGCCTCTTTTTGGCCACTTGAAGGCAGCAAAAAACTGGACGCTGTCAATTTCAGTTTTGTTTGCAAGCAATTTTAAATAAAGCTTCACATGGTGTCATTTTTTATATTTATTTTTTAAGGTTATTTGACTTAATTTGTTTAGTAGGAAAATGTTAGGAAAGATAGATTCACACTGGTAGCGAAATCTTTTCTGTCCTACCATTACAAACATAAACTTGGAGTTTATCAAATGGTAAAGAAACTTCAGCTGGAACTGTGTATTCATTATTACAATGGTTATAATTCCTTTTGTGTTTACTTCTTGGTTTATTGTTGTGTTTTGTTCTTTACGCACATGGACTTTGTTTTCTTAGATCGCTGTTGCTCTTTTCTCCTAGGTTTGTAGTTTCTTTGACTTTGAGTTCTGCTCACTTGTTTTAATTAGTCCTTGTGAAGAGTTCATCTGGTTCCTTTTGTCATTTTCTCTAAACTCAAGGGATCGTATTCGAAATAAGCATCTGCTCTTCAAATCTCCTCTTCCGTTGTCGTTTCAGATATTCATATCTTAGCGCTCAGCTGTGCTCCGGATCGACATATTGGCCAGTGTAATTTTGGAAACCGTGATGGACTCCGGTGCTTAATCCCGAGAACCGACTGATGTATTATTCAATAATACATGACGCGGAGCAGTAGAGCGGCGATCCCTGCGGTATGGGGCTTCTTCATGCTGCGTTAGGCAGCTTCGCATCATCTGGTGAGGAAGAAGCAGGAGCTAGGATGCTACAACAAACAATCCCAATACAACCCCCTCCTACTTTGTCCCCCCTCCGCGCCCGGGCCAGGAGAAACCGGCTCTTCCTGTGTCTTTGTAGTTATATATAGAGTTTCTCCTGCAAGCCTGTCACATTGCATTTGTCTGAATGTTGCTCTCTATGTTCACACCTCACGCCCTCTAGACTTGGGCTTTCCAAGCAAACAGGCCGACGCGAGATGCTTGCCCTGCTGAGGTCAGCTGCTGCCTGTGTGTGTGTGTGTGTGTGTGGGGGTGCACGCGCGCCGGACAGTGGGGGTAAATGTTAAGCTCCAAGGAAGTCTTTGGCGTTCAAGCCTCGACTGATGCACTTTTTCCAGCCGGTTGCTGTTTTTTCACGTGGAATTCTTGTGGAATGCGGTCGGCGTCGCCTGCAGCTTTAACATTTGCGGGGCGCCGCCGCCTTGTGTGTCCTACAAACTCATTTCCTCCGACTCGCCACCCCTGTTTGGGCCAGTGAGATGTTTGCCAGCTCTTTTCCACACCTCAGCTCTTTTCCCAGCAGAGCGCCATGGCAACAGGCCACCAATTTGTAGATAAGAGCAGAATTTCTCAATAGCGCCAGTGGATCAATAAGCCAGGCTTGAAAGCACTTAGAAGTGATTGATAGTGGAAGCTATTAGCTGGTGTGTGCCATTACCTGTTGTGAGAAAATATTCCTACTGTAATTGACATTCTGCTGTTATTTGAGAAGAGAAACATGCAGGGGGTGGGCTTGAAATAAAATTTTATGAATAGAATTTATTGTAGTGCATTAAACAAGTATATTAGCTTAAAAGGTGTGAGACCTTCTGGAGAGGTAAAAATCTCCAGAATTTATTCAAATCATAATTCAACCATAATTTATGAGCCTCTTCAGTTTTGAAACACATTAGTTGAATTTATTGAAGAAATTAAACTGAATTTATGAGCCTGACAAAGATGGATAATGATCTAGTAGATCCAAACCTTAGGCTCAACTTTAGGACTGAGCTTGAAGTTCTGTCTTTCCATCCTTATTTTCTTCCTTCCTTCCTGCTATACTTTTTTTTGTTTCCTCCTTTTCTTCCTTCCTTGCCTGTGTCCGTCTGTTCTTGTATCTTTACATCCTTAGATAATTTTCTTCCTTTCTTCTCTCCTTTCTTTCTTCCCATTGTTTATCCTACCTCTCTTCTGACGTTGTGTCATTCTCTCCTTTATTCCTTCTTTTCTTCTTTTTATTTCTTTTCTTCCTTGTTTCCTTCCTTCCTGTTTCAGTTTTTTTGCTAATACCAAATCAAACCCTTAAGTCAAATTCTTAAGGTTCCTCACAGGATTTAAAGATGCTGCTAACATCATAACATCAACATAACATCATAACGTCATAAAATCGAGATGACGGCGATACATTCAGCTGGATGACTTTATGCTAAAGCACCGAGGCGGGGGTGTAATGATGTGGGATAGTTAAACCCAAGTTGATTTGATAACTTTCAAACATTACATGAAAGAAAAGAAAAGACAAAAACTGACTTGATTTTAAATTTTTAACCAGACTTCAATCCCTGTCCAACGACATTTGTAGATAAACAAAACCACAGAACTAGATCTTCATATTCTGTTACGTCTCCTCCTTCCTCTTGTAAAACGAACTGTTAATGTATATCATATGCGCACGGACGGAAAATGGTTTCTTCGAAAGCTAATGTTCATGTCACCCCATTTTAGAGCAGCACATTATCTTTACTCAATTATTCAGCAACTTATTCCATTACTCTGTTCAGCTTGTATTGATAGCTGAGAGAGATCGTCAGCCACTGACGCGTTTTGATCCTCTGAAACTTTCCCAGGGCTGTTTGGAGAGTTTTTTTTTTTTTTTTCATTTTATTTTAAACAGGAAGTGGACACACGTTATGTAATACATGCAGAAATAAATAAAGCAGCAGTGTTTTCCACCCGAAACAGCTGTTTCGACTGGGGGCTGAAGCTGCATGGAGCTCCGGTGTTCATTATTCAACAGGCTTGTTGTTTCAGCGTCGTGCAGAAGCAGCATGTAGGCCAGCAAAGCTGCAGATATGTTAAACTATATTGATAGATGTAGATTATCCATCTCACTCAGTCTAATAATTTATGAAAATTAAGAATGAAGGATGAATCGATTCCAATTATCTGCTCTAGGAAAGATTTAATCACACATTTAGCTAATTAAAGAGATTGAAGGTATTACTTATTTAATCAGTAAAAATATTTAAGCATAATCAAAGCTTTTTGACTACAATAAAAAAAGTTACAAATTCACCTCTGTTGCAAAAAGGAAGGTTTTGGAGTGGCCTAGTCAAAGCCTAGACTTAAATTTTGTTGTGATGCTGTGACGTGATCTTAAATAAACTATTCAGGATTAAAGACCCTCCAACGAGGCTGAAATGAGGCTTCTTCCCAGTTTTTTCTTCATTAAGTGTCACAAATTAAAACGAGTTGCCACCTTTGTCTCCTCTGCAGGTACCAGCAGGTGCCGGTGGTGCTGGTGGGTAACAAGGTGGACCTGGAGGACGAGAGGGAAGTGTCCCCCAGCGAGGGCCAGGCGCTGGCCGAGGACTGGGGCTGCCCCTTCATGGAGACGTCGGCCAAAAGCAAGACGATGGTGGACGAGCTGTTCGCCGAGATTGTCAGGCAGATGGACTTCTGCCCTCTGCCCGACCGGAGGGAGACCTGCTGCCCTGCCTGTAGCATTCAGTAGCAGCCTGAAGGAGGGGTGGTGGACGGGGAGGGCTAGAGTAGTTATTAGCGTGCAAATGTATTCATATTAGATGGTTTAAAATGAAGAGCTGGAGGAGATATTTCTACAAGTTTCAGCCTTCACTCTTGAAAAGCATTGTGGGACAATGTAGGAAAATGCTCTCTGAGGCAGTTTGGGGTGAGATCGATTCAAGCATTCATTGCCTCTCAAACGAAAACTGGATTTTCACTTGAACAGCAAAGCAACACTCAACCTCCAACGTCTCCATCAGCGTCTGGTTGATTCATTTGGAGTGAAATTTTGGGGTTTCCCTAAAGCACCGCGGTGCCAAAGCCATCAACAAAGAGGATTGTAGCACTAAATGCTATTTGGGAAAGCAGCCATAGGTTAAAGCAGTTATGGCAGTGTGCTCAGTGGTTTCTACTGACCTCTCTTCCTCCTTTTGCGTTTGTCTTTTTTGCACTTTCAGGACATATCAGGCAGTGCAAGACCTTTCACCAATTTAAAAGATAAGTAACACCACTGTGATGAGTTAATTTCACAGCAGGTCTCGCCTGACCTAACCAAGAATGAATGAAAAGATGCAAGAATGTCTTTAAAAAGAGAACCGCACCTTTGGGGGAAGCTCATGCAGAAGATCCTAAATGCTGACCTACTGTGGATGACGTGTGCATGAAGCTGTGCTGTCACACTGACACTGAGTACAATCAGCCTCGTCTAAAGAGGCAGTATCAGTCAGTCAAACGTGTCGTTGAAACGTTCGGGTATTTGTCTTTTCACACTACGGATGATGCAGATGTTATGATACGTGTATAAGGGAAGCAGAAGTGTCAGCGTGTAGCTCGTCTGTCTAGGTCACATCAGATATGTTAGTTGTTTGATGTCAGAAACACTTATTTTCAACAAAAATAAAACTTTATGCACAAGTGTCTCATTGTATTCATTGCTGAAGGATTGTTTTATGTGATCAGAAGATTTGTAGTTTTCTGTTGCCCTTTTGTTCTGAAACAAGATATTTTTTTTATGCTTTGAGGTTGCTTTATTACGCCTCTTTTACCCTAACGCCTACTGCTGATTCTGGTTGTAAAACCTCCAATTAAACTTTATGGTATACATCTGAATCCCCTTAGAGACTATTACAGGGTTCCAGATCAAAACCGGGCAGCATCCAATCAGATGAAGGTGTCTTATGAATCAAACTGAGACTCAACAGAAATAACGATGGCGATCAATAAAAGCAAATGTACAGAAATAAAGATAAATTGATAATATGTACGTTCAGAATAAGTGTGAAAATGGAAACATAGATATTCATATGTTTATGCAAATGAAATTCATTCTAAAAATTGCATTTAACATGGATATTTTGTGCTTTGTATGTCTCATTGCTGACATCTCTATAAATCCACACTAAAACTAAAACATTACATACTACTGATCTTTAGTAATCTATTTAACTCATGCTTTGTCATTTTACTAATCATTCATTAAGACGTTATTGTTTTGGCACCAACAGTGGCACCTTGTGTCAGTAAGTAGAATTGCAGTTTAATTCCTTTTTCACGCGGAACGTTCACTTTCCGTTACACAGCGGACACCAATATGTGGTGCACACGACTCATGCATGGCGTCCTTCAACTATAAGGGCTTCTAGCTAGATATTTCTTTACTGTTCTACAGTATGTATTTTTAGCTGTTTTCTCTGTTAATTGTATTAATACTCGGAACAATGGCGACAAGGACGGCGTGCCAAGTTTTCAGGAGACGTAAGTAGCTGTTAGCATGATAGCATGTTGGACACCAGCTTTAAAGGTTTGATACCGATAATTAGTAAATATGAAAGAATTATAGAAATCTTTGCCTAGTACAGAACACAAAAACCACCGTTGATAAACAGTGCTTTCTTTAGTGCAGTATTTTCTATGAAATAAGAGATGTTATCTCATTAAAGTCATCAGTTCTGTGGAGGACAAAGTTGGCATTGAATGTTGAAATAAAAACGGCATAGTAAAGTAATGAAAGTGTCAAATGTTGTATCCAAAAAATTAAAAATAAGAATTATCCCAACATACTGGATTATACAGTGCGACAAAAATTAAAATTGATCATTTTCAACAGTATTAATTTATCGCGATTATAAAATTTTTCATTAGGTTCCTTTATTTCATTTTTTGAATCTTTCAATTACTGTATTTTTACACAAATTTTTATTTACTATCAACATTTACTAAATTTATTTTGCCTATTTTTTTTTTATAAAACATGCACAAGTATTTTTAAATATTCTGCATATATTGCATATAAATATTGCAGAATTTTTTATATTCTGTAATATTTAACATAGAATATTTAATATAGATATTCTAATGTAGGTATTCTAGAGCCGATTGTGAAGACATTGAACAGGTGAAGGGACAATGATTCCAAACATGGCAGCAAATCTCCAATAAAACAGCTTCAGGATGAAAAGAAAAACCTCCCCAAGTGTTACAACCGCCTAGTTAAAGTCCAGCTTTTTTTGAAAAAAAATCGTATTTCATGTATTTAATTGAAACTTCCTCATCTTCCGTCAGTCTGTTTAAATCCTCTCCTCCGTCTCATTCCATTCTCAGGGTTTTCATCTGCTGCAGCGGCTCTGCGTCCGTCACTTGCAGAGATACGCAGTCGCCGTAACGCTGTGTTCTCCAGAGAGCAGGAAAGGCAGAGAGCTCTGTACCCCCGCATCGAGAAGATCGAGGTGTCCCTGAGGGGGCCGGGCCTGGACGGCACACTCCTGATCATGAACAAAGGCATGTCCACTCCGCTGAGCTGCGCCAGACGTACGTATAATAGGAGACGTCAGACTCTGAAGCTAAAAGAGAAACAACCTGGGCTTAAATATTTATGCGGTTCCCTCAGATTTGACTGAGTATCACGTGAACAACTCGGCGCTGGCGCTTGTGGACGGAGAGCTGTGGCCCCTCCACCAGCCCCTCACCGACTCCTGCACCCTCACTCTGCTCATGTTCAACGACAGCGACCCGACTCTCCTCAACGAGGTACATCAAAAACAGCAAAAACTCAATGTTTTCAGGGTTGGAATTCGGTTTGGGAAAGTCATTAATGTGTCTTTCTACCTTTCAGGCTTACTGGCGTTCCTGCTCCGCTCTGCTTGGACAGGTCCTGGAGACGGCGTTTAAGGATGACTACACTGTGGAGCTGCTCAGCACACCGGAGATCCCAGGTAGAGGAAGACTCACAGACAATGATTGACACTTTTCATAAGGAGGATATGTAACAAATGGTCATTACTAAACAAGCTTCTTGTTTAGATGCTTCTGCATGAACGTTCATGGAAGGTTTAGTGGAAGGAAAAAAATTGGGGAGGAGAAAAAGGTGTTGCCTTGAGAGTTGCAAACACAAAACCCAACAAGGCAAAACAATACTGCAAAAATACAAAATCTGACCAAGTGTTTTGGTCTAGTTTCTAGAGCAAATATTTTAAGACACTAGAAATAAGACAGAACTAACTTAGAGTTATGTGATGTAAAACAAGCTCTTATATCTTGATGTTCTTGCTAAGAAGTTACTTCTAAGTTAGTTTTGTGGTATTTCAAGTTTGCTAATATTTTTGCTTTACAAACTATTCCAAAAATATTTAGTGAGTTTTTGTGTTTTTAATGGAACAGTCTCATTGTTCCATTTAAAAAAAAAAAAAAAAGAAGACCTTTCTGTATTAAAAATGATTTTTTTTTATGGGTCAGTATTTTAGAATGCGAATGATTGACATTTGGTCCTTTTCGTAACTTCCTGCAGTGACTTCAGGGGCGTTCTGCTGTGATGTCGTCCTCGACCCTCATCTGGACTCCTGGACTCCATCGCTGGTAACTGAAATCAAAACGGAACCATTTTGAATCAGAAACAAGTTTCCTGTCTGTTTCTGTGAAACTTGGTACCATTTGAGTTCACATTGCAGAAAAGCAAGTATTTAGGAGTTTGTGGGATGTGTTTGTGGTGTTAATGTGGTCGTCTGCTCGCAGGAGTCTCTGCGTTCTCTGACCCGCGGGGCCCAGCAGCTGATCCACCAGAACCTGGCCTGGGAGCCTCTGGAGGTGGCGCCCTCTGTGGCGCTGGAGGTTTTCTCACATAGCAGGTCCTGATGGACTTGGAACACATCGAACTCGCAACAACAAAAAAATTGTGTGTCTTCTCACTTTCTATCTTTCTGTGTCTCAGGTGTAAACAGGAGGAAGTAAAACAGAACGCATCAGACAGTCCTAAAGGCACAGTCATGCTGTATAGGTGATTATTATTATTTATTTATTTATTTATTTATTTTTCCTCAATTTGACCATCTGTCTGTATTTTCTTTAGATGTGGTGATCATGTGCTGTTGAGTGGGGGCCCTCTAGTGGCCAGAACAGGCCTGTGCTCCCAGTATGAGGTGACAGCTATGCACAGCCTGGGTCAGGGTCCCTGGGGTCACCACCGCAGAACGCAGGGCCTCTCTCTGCCTCTGCAGCTACAGGTAGGCTGATCTAAGCCTGGCAAATGTCTGCCCCTTTTAAGCTTTTAATTACATTAATTGCACCTAAGTTTTACTTTTTTTTTTAAGTAATTATCATGATAAATATTGGATGTGATTATAAATGATTTACTATCCCACTAATTTAAATGAAAATAATCCTGTTAATGGAAGTTTTTTATTATGTGAAATTAAAACAAAATAAATTTTTATTCATTTTATGGATCTTATTTATTTTATTTTATTACTTTTTTTTTTAATTAAAAAAAATTCTAAAACATTTTTTATAAGTTATTTACTGTCCTGTTAATGGTAGTTTTTTTTGTTTTTTTTTAATCTGGAGTAAAACAAAATTTTTAGTTCACTTTATCGATTTTTTTCTTTTACTAGTTTTTTAGTTTTATTAATATTGAAATAATTTCATTTAATTAATATTGGACATAATAGACAATTGTTTTTGGTCCTATTTACTGATATTTAAAATGCTGTTCCCTCTTTTGCCAGGAGGGGGTGCTGTTTGCACGCTGTATTTAATAAAGGCGCTTTGTGTCCCATATTAAATGGATGCATTCAAGATAAGAAAGAGCTCCACATCACTAAACTGGTTTAGATCTTCTCTTTTCTATTGGTGTAAATGCAGCTCGGTGTTGTGGAGGATAAACCAAAACGTTGTAAAAACTACAACATTAACCTTTTCATCAGTGGTGTGTAAATGTTTTCCTCTGCACTGCTCTGTTGAACTGAACTGGTTCAGCAGTTTTTTTTTCCCCCCAGTAGCCTGCTCAGCATCAGCAGCTTCAGCTGCTGTCACATTCTTCCTCAACAGTCTGGAAACATGTGCAGGTTCAGTGTTTTCCTGGTCTGCAGAGGAATGGAGAAACGGAAAGCAGCAGGGATCTTTGTCCACCTCGATCTTGCCTCGAATTTCCCTCTAGGAAACAACCAAAGTTTCCTCTTTTGTGTTCGCCTCTTATAGGGCTTTTCCACCCTATGGAGGTGCTTGCGTTGGCCAGGCTTGTTTCATTGGCCATCTGCTTGAGTAAATGATCTGAAATCCACCTTTGCCTTGGAGGCGTTATGTCATGGAGTCTGTCCCGGGGCCTTCCTGAAAACCTCCAATCAGTTCCTCTTTTTGATTTACACTTTTTCATTAACTATCAGCTTCTCTGATTTAACACTCATTTAGAATATCTTAGTAACCACAAGTCATTAGTTATACTCATGATAATATATTTGGATTTAATATAGATGATCTTCTGAAAAGAAAACAGGAACTATCCATTATTCTAATTATTTGAAACCAAAGTTACATTTGTTCATTCTTACATTCTCTGCCTTTTGTATTGGGTCTTACTCAAAGTGCTTTTACTTCATTCTGTAAATCTGTCATACATGGAAATGAGGAATAGTCTCAGTTAGTTTTCATAAATCTGTAGCCTGGAAACTTAACTCCCTTCCTGTTTTTACAGGAAACCTGTTGTTGTTCTTTCGTGGTTCTGCAACACTTTCTCTGCAGTTCTATTTCTTTTTGATTAGATACAAAAAGAAACGGAATTAAAGCAAAGAAATTTGATTCTACTGTTACTTCTAGAAGCTTACTAGCCTTTAACTAGATGACCTACAGAAAGGACGAGGTTTATTTTAACTGCATGTTATTCCTGCTGAATTGGAATCATTTTGAGAATAACTGGATGAAACTACTTTCTTCCTTCTAGCTGACTTCCTTCCCTTCCTTTGGTTTCTAAAACCTATGTTGTCTCCTTTGCACTCTTCCATTTGTCCTTCCTTTCTTCCCACCTCTTATCCTACTTCTCTTATGACCTTATGTCCTTCGTTCTACCTTCATTCCATCCTTCCCTCTTTCTTTCCATTGTCAGCTACCTTTTGTTCATCCATCCCTCCGCCTGTCCATCTGGTCAGTTCCTTCTTCCTTCTTCATCCCTTTACTATTCTGTCCTTCCATACTTGTCATTTCTTCAGTTTTATATTTGTCTGGAAATGTAAGGGGGGGGATTATATGAAATCATTTAGGAATCTTGTTGTTATCACATTTTTTTATGTAGATACAAAATGCGTTTTAGTCAAAATTAGATGTGTCAAAGTTAATTGCCTGGTAGCTCAAATTCTTTTGAATGTGCGATTAATGCACAGGCTTCCATACTTTTAGAACCTTTTCCTTCTCTGTTTCAGCTGCTCCTCTGGCGGAAAACCTCCATATGTTTTGAAAGTCGTTCCTGAAAACGGATAACAGCAGCTGCAAAAAGAGAGAGAAACGGGATGAAACTCTGGAATTACTTTACTTTTGTAGATTAAAAGAAAAGAATAGCACAGCATCACTTTACATGCAGTTAATCACTACTGAAGCAGCACAAAACCTAGAACAGATGAGCTTTTTTAGTTTTTAATAAGCTTCTTATGATTCTTCCGCAGGAAAGCAAAACTTGTCATTATTATATGGTTCAGTTTGTAAAATTAGATGTTTTTTTTTTAAAACGGTAAAAAAAAAAAGTAAGAATGAGTCCTAGTTCTGTGTTGCGCTACATTTTATTCATTATACTTTATTTGTTTCCTAGTTTTAATCACTTAAAATCTGTTTCTGTACATTTCCTTTCTTAATGGTAACGGAGTGTTTTTAGAGAACGTTCTTCTTGATGATATGTGTCGTGTTTGTTTGCAAATATAAACAAATGTCTGCATAAAATAAGTATATAAAGAAACATCAAGAACATTTTAGAGAAAAAAAAAACCTCTTTGGTTAATTTGCAATTAATGGCAAGTTAACAATGGACACAACACAATCAGCCGTTTCCACGGCGATGCGTCTCAGCTGCAGACGCAGGGATATGTGCTCCGTGTTTGTGCACATGTGCCTGCATCATGTCACGTTTCCTCTTCCTTTCTGCAGGCTCATCACACGATCTGGAGGAGACTGAGGCAGCGGGCAGAGAAGCTGGTAAGGACAGTAAACATTTCGGTTCTCTACCTCACGCAGCCAGCTGATAGGAGCCTCTCAGCGTTTCGGGGCTTATTGGACGGGTGTCCAAACAACTGCCTGCTTCACGTTTCGCCAGCTTCCCTAGCTGCAGCCAGAGGTTAGGATTTACCGCTGCTATTTTTATTGCCTTCATTCTAATGCTGGCAACAACAACAAAAAAAAAAGGCGGAGGAGATGCATGGTGGGCTGTAATCTTTCGGTAACAGCAGGTCCCATCCTGCTGGTGCGAGCGCAGCATCAAAAACACAGGCGCTAACTGGAGATCCAAGGGAAGAAGTATTTTTAAACCTCTCCAAGTTCAGAGCTGCAAATGGGGCGGAGATTTGGAGCGATGCAGAGGACAATCTGCTCTGTTTCCTACACAGCCGGGAAAAGGATCAAACATTATGTCATTTGATTTCATCGTTTTCCAGGTCTGGATAAGAATTAAAAACATAAGAGCGTAGAAAAACATTTATCCCCTGCTGCACTGTCTAAATTCCTTTCTTGTATCCTGACATCCTCAGGTCAATTCCTTCCTCACTTCTAGACTTGTCTCCTTCCTTTCTTCCTTTAGATCTTTCCTTCCTTTGTTTCTTTAAACTCTTCCTTCCTTTCGTCTTCCCCGTCTTCCTTGAGTTCTAAGTTTCTTCCTTATGTCCTTCCTTCTTTCCTCACACCTTTTTTTTTTTTTTTTTTTTTTTTTTCAGGTTTTGTATTTAAAGCTTTCTTCCTGTAGGAATTTCCATCCTAAACTTCTGGCCCGGTTTAGTATACTATATTTTAAAACTGAGTGCGAATCATTAATTCAGGTCTGGGAAAGTCTCCTTTCTACATGATGAACACCTCGGCCTCCTGCAGCACAACATTCTGCAAATGTAAAGTAGGCTAAGAGTTAATTTAGGATCCATGTTGGCAAGATATATTTTTTGCTGCAGCCTTTCTGGCACCAATGATTGCGTAATTTAAAGGGGTAAAAAAAAAAAAAAAGGTGTTCGTTTATAGAAACTCTTAACTTGGCAGCTGATGACATTGTGTGCTGTGTGGCCTACATTTCCTGAAATAAGACTTCTATCAGCGCAGCCTGAGCGGCTGCAGGACGGTTTGCTCTTCCTTTTTGTAGTCTGCTGTGTTTTTAACACCTGAGTCTAAAGATGCAGCTCTCGGTGTGTGTGTGTGTGTGTATGCAGAGGGCAGCGTCCTGATTGTCCTCTGGATCCCATATGGTGGCAAAGCAGATACGCCACCAGTTAGTTAGAAACTTCTGTCAAGGACATTTATTCCACTATATGAGGAGATAAATGATGTGACTTCTAGTTTATTGGCAAATCATACTTCAATTTTTACCTCTTAATACCAAAAAATAGTGATATCATTTAAAGACTGCTGGGTAAAAAGGGTTTGATTGCTGTAATAATGAAGAAATAAGTGCAACATTGATTGTTAAATAATTTCTAAAGCAGAAATAAATATTTTGAGATATTTTGGTTGAATAAATTAATGTTAAATATATATATATGAGAGGGGTATGAATAATTTTGGGCTAAATTGTAAGTTTTGATGTTTGCAGATAAAACATCTTTCTCACTCACATGGTAGAAATGAACAGAAAAAGACAGTAGCTACTCTGACTATCCAGTTCGAAATGTACGTTTGCAGTTTTGCTCAGAAAGCAACTATTTGTATTTTTATATCTGGTACTTCTGTGCTCTGAGTATTTGCAGCAGTTTATGGATTTGCAGTGAGTTTGTGCAGTTCTGTTTTTATGTAAATAGAGAGAGAAGAGTTTATCTTGTTAAAGCAGGTGATTTATTAGGCTGTATGTCATCTGTCTCTAATGCTGCGGTCTGTGTGGGGTCTTGTTTAAATGGCACAGCTGCGTAGATTTTAAAATGTCTGCTCTGACAGGAAGCTATTTTTCGTTGCCATTTACAAAAAAACGCATGTCTGCTTTTAGAGATGCACTGATCCACTTTTTTTCACTTTCGATACCAACACCGATATCTGAGATATAGAATCGGCCGATGCATGAAAAACTGTCCTGAGTTTTTTTTGTTTTGTTTGAAAAACAGACGTAAACGTACTGATTTGCAATTTTATTTGCCAACTTTACTCAAGTGCAGCACACTTAAATACACCAATAGCTTCACAAGCTCAGTCAAATGTGTGAAAACAACACAACTTTAAAACTGAAACTGACAAAAAACTACTAGACTGCTTTGGTTAAACGTGTAAAAAAAAAAAAAGGAAAAACTGCAGCAAACCTTTTTTTCAAATTGTATTTCCTAATACAAATTGTATTAGGAATTCTAATACCATGTAAAATAAAGGATAAAGCATGACGTCGCTCTGAGCACACAGTGTAGAATTAGACTGCATAGATCTGACTTTATGGATGTGGCACATTTGTCATCGATACTCAATCTATCATTTTTTTTCCACTGTTGGGACCGGCACAGATATTAACATTGGCTCGGTGCATCTCTACCTGCGTTAGTCAATAGGCATGTTCTCTTGTCTTTCCCTTTTTTTTTTTTTTTTTGTTTTTTAAAGAAACAAACACACTCCAGTGAATCGGGAAGACAAATCTTCTTCTGTTCTGCTGCACACAACATCGTCTTGTGTTTATCTCGGGCTGTGCGGTGGTGGTTGTTGTTGTTGTATTGTGGAGGTCTGAAGCCTGGACGTGTCGTCCGCCGGCGCGCAGAACAAGGCAGGGACGGCTGGAAAGCAGCAGAAGGCGTGGGCGGATGCGCTGCGTCAGCCGGCTGCAGGCAGCAGGGAGGCGCGTCCCCCATCTGCCTCCAGCTGGTGCTCCAAACGCCACCGCCCACGCCGCAAACCAGCATCACGACCCCGCGCCCGGACGTTTTGCCTTTTGTACACCTTCGTGAATAAATGACGTTTTTTTTTTTCTGCTTCTTCTTCTTTCACTTCTGCAGGTAGAAGCAGGAGCGAAACAAGAATCGACTCCACCCTCCTCTCCTGACTCGGCTCAGCCTCCAACAAACCAGTGATCGCCTTCCACCCTCAGACCCTCAACCATGTATCATTTGTTCAATAAATGCTCAACATTAGCCACAAATCTGCTTCATTTTTGCGATCCTTGCAGCTGTAAACAAATGAGCCAAAATAAATACAGTGACATGTGTCTGCTTTGTGCAACAAAGCCCATGTGTGTGCCTGTGTGTGGGTGTGTGTGCAGCTGTTATATCAGTGGTCAAACAGGTGGCTCCTGGCCCTCCGAGTTTAACTGGAGTGCCTAAGCTGGTGTCTTTGGACTTGTTTTCGCCAGAAGTGCCGTGATGAATTAGACCCAAGAGGTGCGTCATCTTTGTTGGAGAAATGCCATTTCTGGTAAATGTGCATGAAAACTAATCATCTGACTCTATTCCACAGAACTCCCATCAGAAACGCTCGCCGCAGCTGTCGGCGCCAATCAGGCGTCCCGATCCAACACCCCACCAAGAGACACACCCCGGGACATGTGCTGCGCACTTGAAGTCCAGCGCCTGCACCAGCTGAGAAGCTTGAATGTGTGCCCTGAATGCCTCCACAATAATTCACTCATCCAGATATGAAACCAAAAAGTCCTTTTTTAATGTCAAAGAGCGAGTTTAGCAGCAGCAGCAGGTTTTAGTTTAGCTTCATATTGTGTTTTCTTCTGGCTACACAGTGCGTGTGTGTGTGTGTGTGTGTGAGGTTTTACGGGTTTGGACAGTGACGGCTGCAGATCGACATCACGCCATCAGAAAGCAATCCTCGTGATTGAGAGGGAGAAACATTTAACATTTAGGAGAAGATACAAAGTAAGCTGTAGTTTTTGTTGCGGCAGAGAGGAGACATATTTTCTAACCGGCCTTGATTGTTTACTCTCTCTGTTCATATTCTGTTTATTAATAGTAAAGTTTCCCTCTTTTAATGCATCATAAAAAGGTAACGTAACTTTTACGCTGAACATAAAGTGGCAAATGTTCCTAAAATTGAATTTAATTCAAAGATACTTTATGTATCCCAAAAGGCAATTAAATGTTGGAGTAACTCATTTCATTAAAGTATCGTCTAAGAATCTTTGAGGAACGTTATGCTGTGAGGAGAAAGAATCTCCAGAAGCAGTCAGTCTTGCAACAACTCTGATTATACCTCTGATTTAAGACTCAGTTTCCAGGCAACAATATTCCACAGCAGCATGTCCTGGATGACACCATCAGGCCTGAGTAAAGGCTGCGTTTCAAACGTTTGCGTGGCAAAAATGTTAGTTTGTGCCGGTGCAATCTGTAAGATTTTCACAAAGTTTCCAGCGGTCATCACAGATCAACCTGCATTCGTCCCAAACATTAACAAAATTAATATAAATTAATGGCTGGTTGACCATTGATGACCTCTGGAAGCCTTTACTAAAATGTACATTTTTTGAGGAGGGGGTCATCTTTACTCACCATTAGTGCTAATCCACCTCATTTGTTTTTGCCGCTCCTCTTTATATCCTTGCCCATTGTGAAATATTTTGAATAGACATTAAAGCCGACATATTTACGGATCTTTCCAATTTTCAGTTGTATATCTTAAAATCTGTTGTTATGTATTTGATAATGCATCTGGCCAACACAAAGTGATGAGGAAGAAAAAGCATGATTTGTATATTCCTTATTTAAAATAAATGCTGCTAGAGAACTGCTTTTAGCTACCCACATTAGCTGCAGGTATTTTGGGTTTGGACTTGTTGCACAGTAAGAAATTTCCCCGGCCCTGTTGAAGAAAAACCTTCCCATAGCATGATGCTGCCACCACTATGTACCACTGTTAGGAATGTGGGTTTATTTTTTCTGGTATTTATGTTCTACTTTGTAAAATTCCAATCAATGACTTTAAAGTCTGTGGCTGTAACGTGGTGGAAAACGTCATGGGATCGTTTTTCTGTTTTTTTTCTTTTGTGGATTCCTTTTATGTTTTTTTTTTTTTTTTAACTGATCAGAAATACGACAGCTGTGCAAATTAGAGTTGAATGAATAGAATATTTTTATCCAACATTTACCCACATCAAGTCCGTGCGTGAGGATGGCGCACCCGTCGGTGCAGTGCGCGTCTTTGGACACGGCGCTGCGCTCTAAGCGCCCCGCCGCTCTGCCCGCCTCCCTCTCCCTCTCTTTCTTCGTTTTTCTCTCCCTCTATCTCGCTCTCTCTCATCTCCACCTCAATCTCAATCAGCGCCGAAACAGCACGGCACGAGAAAGAAAGAAAGGAAAAAAAAAAAAAAAAACGGAACATCGATTCTCGTCCGAGACAGTGACCGATGCTCGCCATTCCCTGCCCGACGTCTCCTCCGCCGCACGCTGCGCTCCGCTCTTCCCGCTGTAAAAGCAGCTGCCCGCCGGGGCAGTCCGGTCGCCTTCTCCTTCCCCTTCTTCCCCTCCGCCCCCTGTCTGGACGGCAGTTTATTCCCTGGATGCTGGATGAACGATCGGAGTTGTGAACAAGTGTGAGAAGAACGCCGAGGCTCCGCGATCTGCGTCCCCCGCGCCGTCCACGGAAGACGAGACTCAGAGTTGTGGACGACAATGGAGGGGACGTCCCTGTATCTCCCTATTGTTATTTTACTCATGCAATGTAAGTGGAAACCAAAAGTGTACATCTGAAGGGAGCGCTTGCTCTCTCAGAAGCCGAACCGATCCTGTTATTTGTGATGGTTTCATTGATGGATTAAGATAAACACTTAGCCAATTAGTTTAACGCTTTGGGGGTTAAGATTCTATTTTTAAAGCTACCAGCCAGACTTTTTCTGGAAAATCAATCAAACTCACTTTTAGACACAGTTTGTCACCTTTCTAACATGTCATGGTCGGATTTTTTTTTTTTAGTTATTTATTTGTTCTGCTGTAAATGTATTTAAAATCCTTATCTTTTAAAAACGAAGCTTTCAGGTGTACATGCATCTGGTGACATCACAGAAGGCACATTTGGCCGATCAGACTTCTTTTCAGTAGTTTACTTGTTTTTTCTTTTTTTTTTTTAATTGGTCGAAAATCTCCCTAAAAGGTGGTTGTGTTTATTCTGTTTGCACCTTTACAGCTGTAAACATAATCAGTAAGATGAGCCCGATCCTACCAGTTAGCTCCAGCGTGGACTCATTCACTCCATCGTAGCCAGTTGTTCAGTTGACTTGGAGTATACTAAGCTGAGATTTTAAAGTCACACATTTTATGGGTGGAGATGGAGGATATCCATGGAAACCAGCCAGGTGGACACAGAATTTTCTTTTCGAACACTTTAAGTTCTGCTTCAACCTCGTTATCCAGGACAGCATCCATAACGGAGTCAGACTCCAACTCAGACAGGCAAAATCTCGACTCAATCTCAACTCTAGCACTTTATTTATTTATTTACTTTAAAGCTGTTTACCTTAACTAAATCCAGATGATTGGCTTCATTCTTGTCCCTCTTGTGATGTCATCAACTCTAGCTAAATTAGCAGTTTGTTCTTCGACGTGCCTTTTAAAAACCTGTAAAATCCTGAAGTAAAAATCTATATTTTATTGCCCCACTGTGTTTTTATAGTCAGTGTGCATTAGTTAGTGAAGCAAAGATACACAACTAGATTGTATCTTTAAAATCGAGGCAGATATCTTAGTTATAATTTAAACGTTTGTTGCTGGGTGAGAGAGTGTGTTGTCTTATCAGAGCGCCTGGACTGGGCTCCTAGAGGTTTGGCCCTGAACTTGTACTGGAGTCTCGCCACATAAAGGTGTTGGCAAGAGAAGGGGCAGATGTTTGCATGAGGTCAGTGAAAAGCTACTTCAAACTACCGGCTTTCCTCAGTCACTTCCCGGAAGATTTGCAACAAGGCAGGCGGAGATAAAAATGTAATTTTAAACACAAAGCATAATCAGAATCCCTCCTGATTATCCTGTTTGAGAAACCGGGGTGACGTCCAGGGAGGAGGAAATGCTTTGACTGATGCGAGGAGACAAGCGCGAGTGAGTGATGCACGCTTTACTCCGTGTCGGTGACATTTCGCCACCTGTCAGGCCACAGAGTTCAGAGCTGTAGGTTTTTGGCCTCGTCTTCTGCCGCACGGTCAAAACCAAGAGAGAACTGGCCGTGTCCCTGTAGCAAGAGAGCCACCATCCCAAATATCAATCTCTGTCTCCCACACATGGTGTGCCTGCCTGAGACAGCTGTTGCTCCCTGCGTTGAGCTCACACAGTTGGGCTTTGTTCAGGAGCACACACACTCACACACACATGCGTGAATGCTTAGAGTTCATGTCCTGTTTTTCTCTGCAGCCTTAAAACGCGTGCCATCCACTTTATCTTCATCGCGCAGCCAGACAGGATACTTCCTTTGGGTCTGACTCTCTCCCTCTCTCATCTGCTCCCTGTTAATTTGAATAAGTGCCTTAATTATTATAGCGCCACGCTTCTGACCCTGACTCAGGCCTGCCAGCGCCCAGCCTGGTCTTCGTAACACCCTGTACGGACTCTCGTAACGAGAGTTGAAGAGCCAAGCCAAGCCCAGAGTGTACCGTCCTTCTATTTTCTGCTCGGCCAAGACGTGGCTGTCCCTCTGAGCTCATAAGCCGTCGCCGTGTTTGGTTCACGCTAATGCCACGCGCTCACAGTGCAGGAGCATTTTTAATTACCACAGAGGCCTCTGTTTGATGCTATATCGGTAAACCACCACGGACGTCCCGCTGCGACGCACATGCATAACTTATCAAGATCCGCCGAAACAACTTTCTGACTCATTCTCGTTGGAAGAATCTGTTTGATCCAAGGTGACAAAAGACACTGGGCTTAGCGGGTATCTGTCTCTTTTCCTGTTTCCTGAACTCACCTCAGTTTTTCATGGGTTGTTTGGGATGCAAACAGTGCCCCCCCACCCACCCCCACAATGCTGCCGATTGGATCTGATTCTCTAATGATATTTATAAAGGTCAAATATAGATTACATCTGACCTGTGATCGCTTGATGTCAAGTTCACTGAACAAGACCAAATAACGGACAGATTTCTCTGCAGCCAGGAGAAGCAGTCTGTCAACACCTTTACAGTTAAATCGAGGCTGTAACGGTCGTCAGCGTTCAAAGCAGGGCCTCTTTTCTCCTTGTTCTCCAACTGTGTCTGTGCAGGCATTTTGTCATCCCTGCTGTGTTTCCGTTTTTTCAGACACACTCCTCAAAGGTGGCACCAGGCCTGCTCTCACATTGTACAACAAGACTTTCTCCCATTTCTCCTTCCTCCTGTCAGAGACCATTTCTTTCCCCTTCAGTCCCACTCGCTCTTTTATTCATGCTCCTGCAGGTCTTAAGTCCCCTGCCCCCTCCTCCCCCCCCTTCCCTGCCTCCCTTCCTTCCTCCACTCAGTGCGACTAGCTCTCCTTCACTCCATTTGTATTCTATTCTTAGAGACGCTCATCTCTCCTTGATCATTCATTCTTGTCCCCTTTTAATCTGATTGCATCTTTCCTCCTCGTCTCGCCCCTCCTTTGGAGAGAACGCACTTCCCCGAGGGTGTCGAGGTACGCGGGCCAAAGTTACAATAATCCCGTTAAGCCGCCTCAAGTTAAAGCATGTCGGACCGAGGGGGAAAGAGACCATCTAGAGGGAACTATGCATTTATTTGAGGCCAAATTAGGAGCCAGGCCGATGAGCTGCTCCACATTTATGAAAGGCGTTCACAGGCTTTAAGATCTAACTGGCAGATAAGGTTTTTGACTGTGTAC